>JAMYXO010000051.1:115000-117500 GCA_033310375.1 Conus canariensis
TGGTGTGTGTTGGTGTGTGTCTGTCTGTGGGTGTGGGTGCTCCCTTCTGATTGTTTTAAATTGTACCCTGTGCAGTGTTCACGAAACTGGAGGCGAGTGGGTGGGTGTGGGGGTGGGGATGGGGGTTGGTTCTTTTCTTCTATTCCCAAATTCGTGTTGAGCGTTGTTCAAGAAATGTCATGTGTGTAGTGTGTGTGGGGGTTGGCGGTGGGAGGGGGGCTGGGAAGAAGATGGAGATTTTAAAGCTGGAAAGTTGAAACAATTTGTCAAGGAATGGCAGCAATTGATATCTGATGAATTTATTTTGGCAATGGTAATCGGATCAAAAATTTGGATTTTTTAAAATTCAAGGTCTATGACTGTGACTTTGTCTTCAGAAAAAAAGGAGAAAGTTTGTAACAGCATGTCAGAAGTTGATAAGAAAGGTTTCGTTTCCAATGTGGGAATTAGCACAGGTCATAGGAAAATTGGTAGCTGCCTTTCCTGCAGTGAAATCGGGACCTCTGTATTACAGAGAGGTTTTTTTTTTGTTGTTTTTTGTTTTTTGTTGCTGTCCCAACCTCTGCGCCACCTCAGAGGCAGTGCACCCACGCCGCTCATCCCGACACCCCGTCCACAGCCACAGCCCGGTCGGCCCCGCCGCAGCCCCGGCACCGGCAATCCACAGGGAGCAGTCAATGTCAAGCCGTCAAGAGGCAACCCACCGGAGGAGACACTGCACTGCTGCCGAGTCACTTCGGTGGTGTTCAGTGGCGCCTGTTCTGATCCAACATACGCAGGACACCACCTACTAAGCCCCTACTGACGACAATAATTGCTTAGTCGCGGAGCCGGCGTGAGTGAGCTCTCCCTCCGGAGGGCGCCACCACGTCCGTCCAACGACAGCTCCCATGGACCCGCCGATACTGGTGACCCCGACGGAACCAAACCAAGGCCACAGACGTGGAGAGGACATCGAAACTGAGGTCACCATGAGAGCAGGGCATGAAGGGCCACAGAATTTGAGACTTTTTTTTTTAATGCTGATCGATGAGAATGAGGATGATTAAGATGATGCTACGGATTTCCATTTCGGTCTGAGACTACATGACAGGGCTGTACCCTACGCTTCCTTTCATAATATATCCCGGCGTCAACCAGGCCCGAGAGATACAGGTACCTGCAGTGTTGGTCAGGAAATTTGAGCAACACTCTCAGAAACGCATCCATTAAGTGGATGAAACTCGACTGTGTGGTCCCAGTCTTCCCAACTGAGTCCGCAGCAACTCAACTGTGGGTAGGAGCCGGTCGGGGCAGAAAAAGCCACATGACTTCTGATGGGATTCGAACCCACGACCTCCCAGCCGGGAGTCCGCGACGCTGACCACTTCGCCACGGCGGCAATATTACAGAGAGTTAGAAGGTTTGAAAACTGTAGCACTCCAGGAGAACAAAAGGAATTTTGATGCAGTTATTTCTCTTTCACCAGAAGCAGAAGGAGAGTTGAACTGGTGGATAAACAATGTTAATGTTAGCTTTTATCCAGTTGAAATTAAAGCTCCCTCTGTTGAAATAACAACTGATGCCTTAAAGTTAGGTGGCTGGGGGCAGTTTGTAATGGAAGAGAAACAGGAGGAAGATGGTCAAGAAGTGAAAAATCTTTTCACATTAATGTCCCTGAATTGTTGGCTATAGAGTATGTACTAACACTTTTCAGTAAATAAATAGGTCTACATGCAAAGTCGCTATGTGACAACACATGTGCTGTTGCCTATATCAGGAAAATGGGGGGGGGGGGGGGGGGGTCACATTCAGCAGTTTGTAATGTGATTGCCAAAAGAATCTGGATCTGGTGTAAGGACAAGGGAGTTGAGTTAACAGTAAGTTTTGTTTTGCCTGGGAAACAAAATATGGAAGTAGACAGAAGTCAAGACAGTTTAATGATAGAACAGAGGGGAGGCTTAATCCAACTATTTTTCAGAAACTGTCACAGAAAGTGCTGCTCCCACAGATTGACGTGTTTGCTTCTAGACTGAATTATCAAATCAAACCTTTCTTGTCTTGGGAACCAGAGCTGGAAGCTATGGCAATAAATGCTTTCACAGTGGATTGGAACAGATGGATAGTCTATGCCTTTCCACCTTTCAGTCTGATCCAACAGACTCTGTGCAAGATGGAAGAGGATCAAGCAGGACTAGTCATCGTGCCACACTGGCCAACAGCAGTGTGGTATCCCCAAATGCTCAGGCTTCTCATTCAACACCCATTTTACTTCCAAAAGGAAAACGTGTTTTGCAGCTGGGCCATTCAGACAAGGTTCACCCTCTACACAGAAAACTTCAGCTTCTTGCAGTCGTGTTATCCGGGAAGCAATGCAGCCACAAGGCTTTTCTGGAACAGCTTGTAGCATTGTCTGTGCATCATGGCGTGACTCTACCCAAAAGCACTACGCACACTACATTAAGAAATGGAATTTTTTCTGTGTGGAACGGGATTGTGATCCCTTTCGTCCACCTGCCCA
>JAMYXO010000051.1:122500-132500 GCA_033310375.1 Conus canariensis
CAAACTACAAGTTTTTTTATTCAGTGGATACGACAAAGACGTATTCCCAGTACCACAGATGTAATCTGAAGGTTTTCGAAACTTGCACAAGTTCAGGCAGTATATTCCTAAGACTGTGTTCAAAGTTGTTCAGGTGATGTACACATGTTATGACAAGACCATGTGCTTGTTGCCCTCCCTTTGAGTTTGACACTGCCCACTCCTCAAGCGTTGAACGATTTGAATTGATTATGTATTGCCAGAGGGCTTAAAACATTCTGTAAATGGTAACGTTTTGGCTTTAGAATTGTATAGTATTTCAACTTTCGGAAGAGAAGGCCAGTTTGGCCGTTGGTATGGATGACACGTTAACATAGCATGCACCCTGCGTAAGAAATGGAAAGTATGAAGGAAGTAAGGAAATTGAGTGACCGACATTGAATGGAATGGAATGGATGACGCGGGAAACGACTGAATGAAGCGCCAGCTGGCAGCTCTTCAGTCGGCACTACCAAGGTAGGCGGCCGGTTGTGTAAACGAGTGTGGATTGTACAGCGCTTAGGGCTTGGTCTCTGGCTGAGAATAGGCGCTATATAAGTAGTCATTATAATAATAATAATTTGACCAGGTTCGAATTCGAGGGCAGAAGGTCATGTACAGTCTGAGGATGAAGCTGTCTCTAAGAGGTGCCATGTGCCATATATCATTCCAGGAGAGACTTCTTTGCAGTGCGTTTCCCCACGTAGTCCACTGTCCTTGTTGGCCTTGCTGGACTACTTTCTGGATTCGTTCGACGTCCTCTTCTTTCTTCAGCTCCTTTATTACTATGCCTCTCTTTTCTTTCCCGTTTGCTTTTCACCACCATTTCATTTCTGTTGATCCCAGCCCCTGTCTGTTGGTCTGTGTGTTGTCTGTTATTTCCTTGATTTGGGGTTTTTCCTCTGCCACGTCTACTGCCTCCCGAACCTTCCATTTTCTGCCAGTCTTTAGCTTTGGCCGGATTGATCTCACAAAGCTGTCTTCAGAGTCATTAGGCATGGTTAGGAACCTTGCTTTACCTACTTTGCATTCCTCGAGGATGGATTTTAGAGGAAGCTTCAGCTTTGCTTGGTGGCAGTAGAGTTTAACATCAGTGAGACCCGGTGGGACACCTAGCCACGTCCTTGTACACTTGTTGATTTTGGCCTCCATTGATTCCACTGTGCTCGTGTTGATATCATAATATTATATCAGAAGAGGCCACAGAAGCTTCGGGATCAGCATGAACTGCAAACACCAGACCTTATACTTGACAGGAAGCCCACACTGGTCTATCTGCAGGCTTTCTTCTGCCATTTGTTTGGTTTCCTCTCCCAGCTTTGTGTCGTTCAAGGAGTCAACATACCACCTCCCGAGGCTCTTGACTGGTTCTTCTGTTACAGTTAGAATGGCTTGTGTGGCTATAGTGAACTTGACTGTTTTTTTTTTTTTTTTTTTTTTTTTTTTTTTTTTTTTTGCTATTTTACCACACAGGGACAGGCTTCATGATTTTGGCTTGAAATTCATCCTTGATGAAGCAACTAATTGGTCAAACTGTTTCATCATTTTGCGTGTTTTGTCTTCCTTGGTGGATAGCACTGTTGTGTTATCTATGAAGGCCTTTAGATGGGGCATTTTGTATCCATTCCCCAGATCTGCTGGACCTGTACAACTCATGGCAGCTTTCAAAATGACCTCCATTGCCAACACAAATGGTATTGGAGAAATTGCACATCCCATTACTATACCAATTTCCAGACAGATCCAGTCTGTTGTGTATTCCTTTGTAGAGAACCTCATGGAGAAGCCATGGAAGTACTTTCTCAACATTTCTCTGAAGTTCTTTGGGACCTGATTCATCTCGAGGGCCAGTCGAATCATCTTGTGTGGAACTGATCCATATGCGTTCGCCAGATCGAGCCACACCACGTCGAGGTCCCGTTTCTCTGCAATGGCTTTTTGGAATGCTTCATGAATCATAGTGGCATGCTCTACTCAGCCAGAGACGTCTGGGATGCCTCCCTTCTGAACTGACGGATCTAAGTATTTATTTTCTGTCAGGTATTTAGTCAGTCTGGCCGCCACGGCAGAGAAGAAGACCCCCACCCCACCCCCTCCCGACATTCAGAATTGATATCGGCCTCAACTGGTTGATGTCACTTGAACTTCGCCCTTTGGGAAGGTACACTCCATCAGCTATCATCCATTGGTCGCTGATCTTCAAGTTCCTCCATGCTGAACAAATCCTAAATAAATGTTGATGAACCAAGGTGGAGGAGAACAACTCGATTGCCATGCTGGACACACTCATTACACGGACAGAGGACAGCCTCTCCTTCAGTGTGTACAAGACAAGACAAGACAAATTCTTTATTATCGAGGGTAATAGATAAGCAAGTTCATGCTTTTTTACATCCAGCCCTCGCCCAAGAGGGGAACAAAAACAAAACAAAAAATTTGCGAAATGAAAAATAAACAAACGGCAAAAAAAAAAAAAAAGAAACCCAACAAACAAACAAAAGATTGAACACACAAAAAAGTCTGAAAATACACAAAATGGAAATAACATCAAACAAACGTAACACACTTCCACTTTAACAATCCCCACCCAGAAAACGCCCCTCCCCAAACACCCACCCAAACACTTATACACTTTCGCAAACAAACAACACACAAATATACATAGTAAGCAGCGGGGTGAAGAGAGAAATGAGGGGGGGGGGGAGTGTGGAGAGAAGCGGAGAGAGAAGCGGAGAGAGAGTGAGAGAGAGAGAGAGAGAGAGAGAGAGAGAGAGAGAGAGAGAGAGAGAGAGAGAGAGAGCGGAAGCGGGGGTATGGGGTGTGGGCGGGATAGGGAGGGGGGGGAGAGAAAGAAAATACATGTAAAGTGCAAATACAAACGGGGAACAAGAGTCAAATAGACTTGAATACACACAATACATCAAATAACGAAATGCAGTTAAGCGATATCATCAGTGTAAAACATGTCAAATAGCTTAACCCATTATTGCTGTGCTTCAAATGACACGTCCAAGATTTCTGTCTAACACCGGCTTGTACTCGTGCAGTATTTTATTTCTATTCACTGAGTCTTTAATTGATTTAGGAATCAACTGTTACAGTTTTTTTTTATATATATACCTTTTAACTTACTGAGCAGATATCCTTTTAAGCGCTCTTTGAAAATATTAAACTTGAGATTTCTTTCAGGAATGGAGGCAAATTGTTCCAGTACGTACCGCCACTGTATACGAGGCTTGATTTGTAAAGGTCAAGTCTGGGCAGAGGCATTATTAACTTGTGGACGTGCCTATTGTCATTCGTCCAGAAACTGTTTACAATGGAGGGAGGTGCATTTCCATTTACCACTTTATGCATAAATATAGCCTTATTATATTCGAGTTTTTGCTTTAGGGGAAGGATATCCAAAGATTTATAATCGTTTAGAGTTAATGAACTAGATTTTAAGAGAACTAATTTTATCGCGCGCCTATGCAATCTTGCTAAAGGTTTTAGAATGTTTGCGCTGGCTGAATCCCATAAAGTAGAAGCATAGTCTATAATTGACTGTATATGGGCATGAAAGAATTGTTTTCTAGCATGCATATTCAGAAAATGCTTTATTTTTGACAACTGGAATATTTTTTGGGATATTCTTTTGCATAGGTAAGCTACGTGATCGGATAAGTTGTTATCAATGACAACACCCAAAACTTTATGTGTTTTTACTTCTTCGATTTTTTCACTAGAAACAAATATTGAAAATAAATCAGCAGGCATATTTTGACGTTTTTGTCTGCTAGTAATGACCATGCATTTAGTTTTTTTGCATTAAGAGACATGTGATTGATTTCCGTCCATTTGACGGCACTGTTTAAACTATCTTGTAGATCGGACGTCACAACCTGCAAGCGAGGGTGGTTAGAATGCATAGAGTTGTCATCAGCAAATGATTCGCAGTCACATCGAATACGTAGCGGTAAATCATTTATATAGATCGAAAAGAGTAAAGGGCCAAGAACGGATCCTTGTGGAACACCATATTTTACTGGCTGCAAATCTGATTTTGAGGAATTAACGCATACTACCTGTTTTCGATCAGAGAGAAATGAGGACATGAACTGAAGTGTATTTTCAGAGAGTCCGTATAAAACGAGCTTTTTTAGGAGAAGAGAGTGGTTTATAATATCAAAAACTTTAGCTAGATCAATAAAGACAACTCCTGTAAGTTCATTGTTATTAATGTTCAAGAGCCATTTGTCAATCATTTGCGTAAGTGCGGTGTGGCAGGAATGGTTTTCCCTAAAACCAGACTGCTTAGGATGAATCAAATTATATTTGTTTAAATGGGTAACTAAATATTTTTGGATATGTTTTTCGAGCGGTTTTGAAAGAATTGACAGAACAGATACAGGTCTGTAGTTACAAGGGTTGGACGGATCTCCAGTTTTGTACAGCGGGACAACTTTTGCTTGTTTGAAACATTCCGGAAAACAGTTTTTCTCTTATACATAGGTTATATATGTAAGTAAGAGAGTCTGTTATGACTGGTGCAGACAACTTGATTATATTGGGATCCAAGTCGTAAATGTCTTTGGTTTTCGATTGTTTCTGTGACATTAAGTATGCAAATACTTCGGGTATTGTTATGTAAGGAATGGACACATAAGATTTAATATTCTTTGACTTACAATATTCAGTTACTAATTCTAGATCATTTTCTTCCCATTCATCATTATTTATTAAGTTTTCAGCAATGTTAACAAAATAGTTGTTAACTGCGTCAGAGGTAATATCTTTATTGTTAAGTTGTGTTTGTGAATACCCTTTGTTTGTCAATTTGTTGATTGCATTCCAAATAGTTCTTGAGTCTTTTTTATTAGATACCATCTCTTGAAAATATTTATACTTTGCTTTTCGCTTCATTGACGTCACAAAATTTCTCTGCTTTGCAAAACCAACGTCGTTTTTTTGCTTTAAAAGTTCTCTAATGTGTATTTCTTTATCTATTTCCTTTGATATCAACGGCGGTTTAAGATGGTATTTTACTCGTTTAGCTCTGATGGGTGCATGCTTATTGTAGATATTGGAAAATGCATTAATCCAAACATTTGTTGCTTTTTCAGGATCGGTATAATGGTATATTTGGGACAGAGGAGAATGTAGCAGGTCAGATAAAAAATCATTTTCGTTAAATTTTTTAAAACACCTATATAGGATAGATTTATGACCTGGTTTTGGAATTTGTATCCCCTTTTCCCCCAAGTAATACAAACTGGGGAGTGATCACTGCACCCAGTCGCTGGAGAAGAGATTTCCACAATGTTATGTTTAGATGTGACATAAATGTGGTCAATGAGAGTACTGGAATTAGTTGTAATTCGTGTTGGTCGATCCACTATCTGGTGTAAATTTAATGAGGTATACATTTTGGTCCATTGTTTTTGAGGCTTTAACAAGTCAATATTGAAGTCACCGAACATAAATATTTCTTCATTGTCAAGTAGAGCGGCATCCATCATTCCACTAAAGTTATCAAACCAATTTGATCTTTCAGCCGGATTTCGATATATGAATCCAACAAGTATGGGACTGATATGCTTTATTTTTATTTCTAGCCATATTGATTCGACACCAAACTGTTCCAGATTCCCTTTCTGTTTTATAGTTATCGACTGATTATAGTAAACTAACAAACCTGTGTCCATTTTAGCTTTTGGATCTAGGCGTATAACTTCATAGCCAGGCATAGCTATATCAGAATCTAATGTACAGTCTGTTAATCGTGATTCTGAAAAACAAAACAGATGAAAGGGATTCCCGGAATTTTCTAAGATCGCTGATATATCAGTTAGCTTGCTTAATACACGGTTAATATTTAGATAGCCAATCCGGAGTCCTTCTTTACAAGGCCAGGTACTCAATGTAGACATAATGAGAACTAATGAACGAGAACAATGAATAAGAGATTAATAAGCACGACTAGAAACAGACATGCACAAACTTATCGAGGGGTACAAAATTCAAAGAAATATGGAAATAGTTTTAGTAAAGAGATAACTGATTGAATTCTAGAAAGTTCACAGTAGCTCCAAAACACTGAAATCAATTTGAAGCATACAAATTTCAATACAAAAACATTAAATTAACTTTAACTATTATGTACAGTGAATTATCGACGAGTCCAAAAACAGCCGGCAATTGAAAGATCAGTTTCTTCCAAAGCAGTTCAGGCAAACAGCTTGCAGCACCACCTTTACACATTCTGTTGATGAATATTCATCCACCCACCCACAACCCGCCCACCCACTAGCAGCAACTATGATAAGAATACTGGGGAGTAAAGGGATGGTAGGGACAAGGCAGAAGAGGGGAATGAGGGCTGGGGGAAATGGAATGGAAAGGATTAATTTGTTTTTCACGATCAGGGCAATAAATATACCATAGTATATATTACATGCAAATCCATTACTGTTACATGAACAAATGGCATTGAAATACATACGTTCTTGTCCCCACACAAGAAAACACGAGGTACTAGGTTTTAAAAGCTTGCTGTTGTGCTAGAATTTGAGAGGCCATATTGTTTATTAGCTGCACAGCAAAAGGATTAAGCAGATCCCCTTTGATGCTAGAGCTTTGGGCAGGGAGGTCGGCACATGGATATTGGAGTACTTCAGGACTATTGTACATTCTGCTGGCAAAATTTGTGTTCTCAACATTGGGAAAACTTTTTTCGTGACTGGGAAACAGAGGAGAAATCCTTTGCGTGTTATGGTGCATGTGGTTAATTTCCTGTTTTTTTTACACCGGAATAGGAGACCATTGGAATCTGAGGATACTGCATGGCTCTCTCATTAACATTAACAGGGAGAGGAAACAGGTATGGAAAGGCCGGTTGCTGGGGGAAGGACTTCTGTCTTAAGTCTCTAGGGTGAGAGAGTTGAGGGGCCGGGCCATGGTGGTGGGGAGAGGACAGCTCTCTGATGGCTTCAGGATAGAGGAATGGGTGGGACGGGGCTCCCTGGAGAGAGTCGGAATCATCCTTGTGTCCCCAGAGCGAGGGAGATGGAGGGGAGGGGCATGATGATGGGGAAAAGACTTCTGTCGGAAATCCTGGGGATAAGGGAACTGATGGGGTGGAGCATGTTGTCCAGATACAGGCCTCTGACCGACATGCTCAGAAGGGAACTGGTAGGGAGGATTTTGTTGACGGGAACTCATGCCTTGGTCAACATTCATCGGAGAGGGAAGTGTACGATTAGGGACTTGCTGATGGGGGAATGGCATTGCATGCTGCAAGCGTTGTTTGGGAAGTGACGGGAAATGATGGGTGGAGGAGGAATGAGGGCATTCTCCATTATCAGTGACCTGTGAATACAGCTGTTGTGCATTTTCTCTGGTCACTGACAGAGGACGACCATCTCGGACCTGCGGAAAACGACTGTCAACACTTTGAATCCGTTCTGTGAATTCCTGATCTTGATTTTGGGGATCAAAGTGGGTATTTCGGTAATTATGAACGGATCTTTTAAAATGATATTCTTCTTTCCAGTTTAGACACGCATGCTTTAAATTCACAGCAAGCTTTGCTGTGCCTTTTGCACTGGGGTGGGTCAGGTTTTCGTACAATGCTAGGCGCGGAGCCCCTGATGCTGCTGTGAAAGAATCATGGTTGTCTATGGAGAGGACATTCATCCCTTTACTGACATGACTCAGATTTTTGTTGGAGGGAAAGATTGCATTATTCAAGTTATGGCGCCCTCTAGCGGGAATAATAGAACTCATTGCAACAGAAGATCTTGGAAAAGCTGTTTTAACAGCACTGACTAATCTTGTCCAAGATTCTTTAGAGACGGGACCAGCGGGACAGCTGTTTATCCCCACATGCACCAGTACAGTCTTGATCTGATCTGATGAAGAAAGGGTCAGAAGCAAATTTATCAAATGAGTCACAGTTAAGCCAGGAATACATAGTTTGTACATAAATTCCCCACGGGGGGCAAGTTTTCTCGGGTTGATAAACTTCAGTACAGAATCCCCAACAAGAAGTACAGAGGTGTGTGAAGGGAAGGTGACAGAAGGATGGCTATTTTGGGAATCAACTGATGGATTGACACTGTCGTTTGTTTTGTCACAGAAGGGAGACAAAGGGTGATTAACCTTGGTGTCAGATAAGGAACTAACGGGTGCCTTTGTCATGTCAGTGTTGGGGGTTTTGTTGGAAATGTTGTCCGGGTGTGAGAGCGTCAGTTGTCTATTAGGATCACTGTCATTTGGTTCATCGTCGGCCAGAATTTGGAAAGGATTGTTTGTCGGTAAACTACAGACTACTTCTTCAGATTCAGTTTCACAGGTCAAACTTGAGCAGGGCTCGTTTTTGTCATTATCTATTTGGGCAGACAGAGAGATTATTGGTGAATGTCTATCATGCTCATTTGTCACGCTGGTAGCTGTCTGATCAGTTTGAATTTCAGGGGAGCGTTCAGTCGAAAGAACTTCTTTATAAGATTGGGAAATACGTTGGTCAGAGTCAGCTTGTGTACTGACATCACTAACTGATGGCACCGTGGGACATTTTAGTTTTTTTTATTTCAGACTGTAAAGTCCCAAGGTGTGTTTTCAGGGAGTGATTTTCTTTTGAAAGATTATCTGTCTTTGTTTGTAAGTAGGAAAGTTTGTTATTGAGGGTATCAATGTAAGAGTGAAGACAGTCAATTTTATCTTGGATCAAGTCACGTACTTCATTTTTTAAAGCACATTTTTCATCATTCAATAAAGAAGTCATTGCCACCTGAGATTCCTTTTGCGCATCAGAGATAGTGTCAATGGCAGTTTCAATATATTTCAGTTCCTCTCTTAACACAGGAGGACGAACACACACACACTGGAGGTTTTCTTTCTGTAAGATTTCGGGGTGAAACGGAGCGTGCGTCGACGATGTTTTTTGCGCGGTTGGTGACTGGGTGACTCGTGGCGGCATGGGGTGACAGCGTTGGAGGCTGTGCCCTGACTGCCAGCATCCACAGTGTGGGAGGGGATGACTGGAGTGGGAGGAAGAACGACGACTTTGCTGTGTGTGGCCTCCTCACAGTGCAGCAGGCCGTGCACAGGCTGGGCAGGGGAGGCTGTGTGGTCAGTGGAGAATGTGGGCAGGGACAGGTCACAGGGATGTCTCAGGGACACGGGGTCTGGCAGAGGCTGGATAAAGGTGACAGGGGTGTCCAGCAGACAAGTGGCCAGTTCTTTCTCATCATGTGTGTCCATAAAACGTGTGACAAAGTGTCTCAACTGTTCACATTCTTCTTTGCTCCATGTCAAGCAGTCTAAACCCTGACACATAAAAGTGCCACCTTCATGTGATTTGAAATATAGGCTGAGTTTGATACTTTTGTATGAGCCATATAAAATTCCTATCATGGTTTTTGCTTAAATAGTACGGTGGAGGGAAGTCTACTAGGGCTGGAAAGGAGGTAAGAATCTCACCTGAAACGTCAAAATCTGAAATGCACACTTTAATATCATCGTTATCAATGGCAGAATACCTATATACTAGGCTGTTTCTCCACACACACAGTTCTTTTTGGCTGCAGAAGAAACGTTTTTGTATCGAATCGTTAGTAGGTAAAAGTTTTTCATCTTGTTGTTCGTCCATTCTCTTAAAAGAAAATTTGGTTTAAGAGAAAGTAAGAAGCAGACATTATTGTTCTGGTCGTGTTTGTGTAGTGTAGGAAGTGCTGCAGTGCTGAATTCTCACAATCTTGACATTATTCCATGGGGTGATAAACGGAAATCTTTCCTGAGAATAATTAGCACAGGCACGGTTTTCCTCCCAGAAGTGAAAATTACATTTCAACTTTCTGTTGTAAATAAATACCGTGCTGACAAATACTCCCCGAATTAACACCACACAACACCAAGAAGATGACAGTGAATTGCTGAAGTTGTAGACGAGGCTGTCACTGTACTAGAGTTGTCACACAACAATAATCAAGCACAGTCT
>JAMYXO010000051.1:137500-138680 GCA_033310375.1 Conus canariensis
GTAATATAAGTGCTGTAAACAAACAAAGTATGACAAAACATACATTATTTTGCACCAAAATTCTCCTCGGTATCTACAGGACATAGCTAAATCATATCTGTCAAGGGAAATATACATGGAGAACAGTTTGTGTCATGTTGTGTTGGAGTTTTGCTCTGTCGATTGTCGTTGTCATGGGTGATTTCAGCAGCACAGAAGTTGTCAATCGTTTCACTGGATGTGGTACTGGTAGAGGCATTTGTCGTGGAGACCAACTCTGCGCTTGACGCAGCGGCACAGGGTCTTCTTTCCACATGATGCACACCTCAGTTGTGTGTGGTCAACACGGTCAAACATTAACTCTGATGGACACGCTTGTCAAGAGACATAAATCCTCTTGAACGACTAGGTCCTGCATGACAAGCTCGACAAGGCACAGTCTTGACAATACCCCTGCAGATCACGAGAAGGTTCAGAGAATTGTGTCTGGCTGCATCCTGCTCCTGTAGAGATGCCGGGCTTGTTCGATGCTAAGGTCTATACAATATGAAAACATGGCCCACGTCACTTTTGCAGCGAATGACAGGTCTGTACTTCCCCACGTATTGATCAATGGGGTCCACACCATCCCTAGTTTGGTTGCAATGGTGGACCATGAAGGGTTGGGGAATGATGACTTGCTTTGACACCCTTTGACCATCTCTTTCCTGTCTGAAGTGGATGAACTCCAAACATGTTCGACACAATATTCACGATGTTGTTATTGTTCCAACCAACAACAGTGAGGCCAGGTTTTTTTTGTTGGGGCTCCAACCGGACCATGGACAGCAGACACACAGACCTTTTCTTTTCTTTCTTTTTCATTAGGAGGCCAGTTCTTGTGTCAACTGCAAGGTGATTGGTTCCCCTTGCCGTCTCCATCTCTGTCACATATCACACGGTTTTTTTTTTCGAGGCAATATGAAGATGTCGCTCCTTTGCAAGTCATGTTCTTGTCTGTTATAACATCGAGCGGCTTCGGGCTAGTGGAGAGATTGTCCAATATAAGATGGTTGAACTGCCCTCTTCTTCTTGCAGCTCTGCACTGAAATCAAGAACAACCGACACCCCAAACCAAGGCCTGGGTATTTAGGTTGGTGTCCTTTTGTACTTTGATAGGGCTCAAACTGGACGACTCAGCCTAAGGTTAAACCCTGCATCT
>JAMYXO010000517.1:0-2500 GCA_033310375.1 Conus canariensis
TTTCCCGGTTAAGGGTGCATGGAGATTGGGGGGTTTTTAAAAATTTTTTAAAAAGGAACCCCCGGGGCCCCAAAATTGAATAATTGCCTTGGGGGGGTTTTTTTCCCCCCCCTGAAAGGGGGTTTTTTCCCCCTGGAAAATTTTTCACAAGAAAGAAACCCTTTTTTTCTTTCCCCTCACTTTTCCAGAAAACTGCAACCCGAATGCTTGGCCATAAAGTCTCAATTAAAAAATTTTTTTTTTCCCAAGTTTTTTTAAAAAGTTTAAAAAATTTGAAAATTGACAAAAAAAAAAAGTTGATCATTTCCAAAAAAAATTTTGGGGGGCCCCCCTTCCCAAAATTTCCTGGGATGGAGGATTAATCTGGGGTTTTTTTTTTTTTACTTTAAATTTTTAAAATTTTTTTTAAAAACTGGGAAAAGTTTAGGTAAACCTCCATAAGGGTTTTTAAAGGATCATTCAGGGGGACTTAAAAAAAAAAAACCCCAGGGCCCCAACCCCCCCCTTTTTTTTTGAAGTGCTACACAAAACGCTGCTCAACCTTTACTTTCCCCAAAAACCACAAAAAAAAATTTTACCCTTTTCTGGGGGCCCCAATTTTTTTTGGCCAAAATTTTTTAAACCCTTTTGTTTGTTTTTTGTTTTTTAGAAGGCAGGGAAAAAGGGTTTAAAAATTCCCCCCCAGAAGGGAATCTCCCCCCTCGCACCATCCCCCTTTTAAAATATTACAATGTCTCAAATGTCCCCCAGGGGGGGGAAAATTTTTTTTGAGTTTCAGAAAAATCCTTGTTAAACTTTTTTCCCCAAAAAAATAGGAGCTTCACTTTCTCCCCGGGCCAAATTGAAAAAAAAAAAAATTTTTAAAACTTTTGTCCGGGACCCCTTTTTTATTTTCCTTTTGGGAAACCCTTTAAAAAAAAATTTTTTAAAAATCAAACTTTCCCCTTTTTAATTTTTTTCCAAAATTTTTTTTTTAAAAATAATTTTTTTTTTAAAAGGCCCTTTAAAGAAAATGTCCCCCTTTTGGGTTTTTTTTAAATTTTTTCTTTCCCCCCCAATTTTTCCCCTTTTTTTAAATTTCCATTGAAACCTGCTTTCCTTCTGTGTACCCCAAAAGGGATAAATCCTGCCCCCCTTTTACAAAAAACCCACAGGGGAAAATTCTTTTTTAAAACCCCCGAAAAATCAATAAAACCCCCGGGGGGGGGGGGGGTACCAAGCAACTAATTTTTCCCCCCGCAGCACGGGGTTCCAAAAAATGGAAGCCTGAGGGTGGGGGAGGTGGGGGTAGAAAATTTAAATTTAAAAAAACAAACCCAAAAAAAACCCCAAAAAAAAAAAAAACAAACACCCCCAAAAACCCAAACAAAAATTGGGGGGGGGTTTTTTTAAAAAGGATCTCTTTGCAAAAAATACGTAAAGCCCAAATTTGGTGAAATGAAAATTTGTTTTTTAATTTTTTAAAACAACTTTTGAAAGGGAAAAAAAAAAAAAAACCCCCCCAAGATTGGTGGCGGAGAAAAAAAAACTCTGGGAATTAAAAAAAATTTTTTCCTTCCCCCAAATCACTGGTTTTGTTATTTTAACCCCAATAGGAAAATTGTCAACGGTTCGAAAAATTTCTTTTGGGGGAAAAACCCGGGTTCCAAAACGAAGAAGAAAAAGAGAAAATCAAAAAAAAAAAAAAATTTTATAAAAAAAAACCCGGGGGGAAAAAGAATGTGGAAAAAAAAAAAAAAATAAAAAAAGGGAAAGGGCCGGTCCCCTTTTAGGGGAAAGAAAGGGAAAAAGGGGGGGATGGTAACAAATACAAATTTTATCAGGGGCGATCCCCCCCCACAAAAAACAAGATCCTTTTTTTTTAAAAAACCAGGAAATAAAGGGGGGAAAAAAAGGGGGAAAGAGAGTAAGCAAAAAATAGAGAAAAGGAAAGGAAAAAGAGAGAAAACCCCAAAAAATCAAATACAAAAGGGGGGAAAAAAAAAAAAAAACAAAGCAGTCCAAAACCCAAAAAAAGTTTTAAAGGGAACAAATTTAAAGCCCCCAAAAAGGTTTCAAAAAAAACCAAAAAAACCCCCCAAAATTTCCCCACCCCCTCCAAACCAAGGCTACCCGCATGGTACCCAGCCCGCCCTTTTTGGGGGAAAAAAAAAAAAAACCCCCCGGGGGGGGTTTTTTTGGTTTTCCCCCAAATACAAAACCCCCGGAAAAGGGCTGAAGCCCCAACTGTTGTGTCATTTTAAGCCAGTGAAATTCAGTATTATTGTCAGATCGGTTAACAGTTCACCGATCTCCTCAGTCCGCATCTTGGTCAAGAGAGAGATCAGTGAGGATATTCCACAAATACAGAGAGAGAGAGAGAGGGAGGAAGAGAGACAGAGATACCAAATACAGAGAGAGAGAGAGAGTGAGAGAGTCATGAGAGTAGAGTTACACAAATACACAGAGAGAGAGAGAGGAGAGAGAGAGAGAGTGAGTGAGAGAGAGAGAGAGAGAGAGA
>JAMYXO010000517.1:7500-15000 GCA_033310375.1 Conus canariensis
ATTTTTTAAACCCTCATGAGGTCCTTTCGAACATTTTAAAAGTTTCTTTAATTTTGGGAGTGCCCGGCTCATGGCCCCCCCCATACAGAATTTCGTTTAAACGTTTAAATACAAAATTAAGTTATTAGAAAAGGTTTTTTGGGGGGGGTCATAATCAATTAAATACTTATTTTGGCTTTTGGGTTAAAAAGGGTTCGAAGGGATGCTAAAAGCCTCCCCCCCAGCCCGTTTTCCCCCAATAACAGGAGTGGGGAAGCCAGATCAGAAAATTAGTCAAAACTCAATGTTTTAGACTTTTAAAAATGCGTCCCAAGACCCGCCCCGGGGCGAGGGTGTAATGTATGGTCCCAGGCCATAATGTTTCATGCAGGTAAAATCTGTAATTTTCCCCGGTAAAAGGTTTTTGCCAATAAACACCCCGGTTTCCGCCAATAGATATTAAACATGATAAACGCCCATTTTTTCGCAGGGGAATTTTCCCGTCCGGCCCTTTCCCGCGCGTATTTAAAATTTAGCGGGAAAATATTTCCCCCACCCTCAAAAACGGGCCCTTTTAAAAAAAAATCTTTATGGGCCGCGGCCGGCTTGTTCAAACCCTCTCCATGAAGGCCATTTTTTATTCATAAGGGTTTTAAAAGGGCCTTTTCTACTAAAAGCCAGTTTTAAAAAAAATTTTTTAGTTATTTGGGAATAAATTAGTGAGGAGATCCGCTAATTTAACCCCAAACCCCCCTCAATTTTTGGGGGGAGAGTCCTAAAAAGGGGAAAAACAGGCTACAGTAAAGGTTTCCCTATACTTTTCGAAGATTGTGCAAGCAGTTAACCATCTTTCATTCAGAAAAAATTGCCTTTTTCATGAAGAAAATGAAAAATCATAAACCTCCGGGAAGTTAAAAAAGAAAATTGGCAAATTTCCACGTCTTTTTGGGAAACCCAACCCCCAAGTTTTAAAAATTGGGAGCTGTTGTGGGGCGGCCCCCCCCCGAATTTTCCCCTTAAAAGTAAAAATTTTGGTTTTTTACTGTCCCCCGTCTTTTCTATTAGGTTTTTTAGCCTTCCCCCAAACCGAAAATCCAGCCCGTGGGGTAAAAGATTCATAGCCCTTTGGTCTTTTGGGGTCAACATAATGTCTGAGAGATTTAACCCGAAAAGAGAAATTTAAAATTTGGAAAGATGTTTCATCTGCTCCAAAAATCGGGCCCGGTGCGTCGGGGGCCCTCTGGGAAATTTTCTGGTTGTGGGGTTTCCCCCCAAAACTGACCCAAAAAAACAAAAAATTGGGATAAGAACAAATTGATGGTTTGGGGTTTAAAAAAGCCTTTTTTTTTTGTTTCCCCCCTCTTAGGGGCCCCCTAAAAGGTTTTGTGGCAAAAACGGGTTTAAAAAAATCAGCATAAAAATTAAAGTATTGGGCTCAAACGCATTTTTGTATGTTTTTTTAAAACTAAACCTTTTAGATCCGGGGGGGGGCGTAAAAAAAGTTCGGTTTTTTAAAAGGGCAAAAAAACCCTTTTACAAAGGGTTTTTTTATGTTTTGCAGCTTTCCCCCCTAATTTGCCGGGGTTCTGATCAAAAACCTTCTTTCAAAGCTCCTGTTTAAATTTGTTTCATTTTTAGTATAAAGCCATAAATTCAAAAGATCAAAAAAAAAGGGTCTTTTTTTCCCCCCTTGGAAAAAAAAAAACAATGCATTTTTTAAGTTTTGGGTGGGCCCAAAAGTAGGACCCAAAAAAAAACCAAAAGGGCAAAATTTTCTCAAACCTTTTGTTATCGCCCCCCGGGGGTTGGTTTTGGTTTTCCCCCTTTCCCGGCTTAAACCCCTTTCCCCTTTCTGGGTTTATGGATTGTTCGCCATTTTTCCCCCCCCCGCCCATTTTGAACCCCCGTTTCTTTGGGAAGGGCACATTGGGTTTGGGTTTTTCCCCCCCGGGGGTTTATTCAAAATTTTCAACCCGCTCCAAAAAACCCCCCCCTCTTTCCCCCCCCCTCTTTTAAATTTCTCTGGTTGTGGGGCGCCCCTTGCTTCAAACCAACCCTTTTCCCCCCCCAAACCAAATTTAGGTTTGGGTTTTAAAAACCCTTTTTTTTCCCCCCCCCTTTGGGCCCGAAGAATTGGGGGCCCCAAATCGGTTTAAAACGCCCCAAAAACACGAGGTCCACGCAATTTTTTGGAGCAAAAAAATGATGGGAAGGGGCGGGTTGGTTTTTACAAATCCCAACCCAAAAAAATTTAAAAAGGGTTTAATGTTTGAGGCCCCATTTGCCGGGGTTTGATCCAAAAAACCCCTTTCAAAGGTTTTTTAAAAAATTTGGGGCTTTGGTAAAACCCAAAAATTTTGCAAAAAAGATTTAAATAATAAAATAAAAGGACTCAAAAAACCCCTCCGTTAAAAAAAGTACAAGTCCCACATGTTTGTTTAAATTTATTTGCCCTAAAAATTTGGAAACTTTTTGGGGGAAAATCCTTTTTGAGGGACTAGATTTTATGGGAAAAAGGCCCTGTTTTATAAACCAAAAAGTGGAAATTTTTTGTTTTGCCCTTCAAACTGGCTTTAAAAATTTCAGGGGTTACTGGAAAAATTTTTTTTTTAAAATTTAAATTTTCAGCTCATTTATATACCGCCCATAATTAGATACTTTGTTTGCATTATTTTTTAAAAAGGGTGGGAAATTTCCAAAAAACACACCACAATGAAAAAAACCCTATTTTCAGAAATTTTTTTAAAGTTTAAAGACTTTCTCGTTTTAACTCTAACCCTTGGGAGAGGGGGTGTAAAAAATTTTCCGAAATTTTAGGATAGAACTTTGTTTCCCTTAATCTGATTTAAAAAGGACTGTTCCTTTAGACCAGCCAGAGCCCGTTTAAATTTCGCTTCTTCACTTGCATGGTTAAACTTTTAAGGGAATGGGAACAGCCCCTTTTAGAAATTTCAGGTTTTGATAGCTGGGTTTTCTTCTTCTGTCTATTTTGGGAAACCCCGGACTTGCATTTTTTTATCAACGGGGGTTATATATTCAATTAGAATGGCCCCAAACAACACTTTTACTGGCGGGGTTTAATTTGAAAAGACCTGGGATTTTAGAAATTTGGGAAAGTGTTTAAAGGGTTTTCCAAAGAAGCTTGAGGGTTAAAAAATGTTTCCCTGTCTAATTTACTAAACATATTTTCCCCAACCGATTCAGAAAAATCTCCCTCCCGCTTTTTTGTGATCGTCAAAAAAAAGAAACAAAATTTTAGGAAAACAAAAAAAAAAAAAACTAAATATTTAACTAATATTTAAATTAAAAAGAATAAACTACCCCTTGGGGGTTAAGTAGAAAAAGGAAAAAATTCAGCTCTAGGGCCCATAAAATTAACTAAAAAATTTCAATTCCTTTTAAACTGGGTTTGGGGCCCAAAAATCTGGCATTTTAAATGGGTTTACGTTAGTTTTAAAATTTTTCAAAAATCTTTTGGGCTCAAAAAGGAACCGCAATTAAATTCGGTAAAAAAATTTTTCTAACTTTCCCTTTATTAAACCCCCCCTTTCCAAACATTAACTCTAAAGGGGCAGCATATATTTTTTTAAACTCTGAACTTTCTTTTGGTCGTCAAATTTTTAAAATCAAAAAAAATGGGGGAATAAAAAATAATTAAATCAGGCCATTTTTAAACATATTTTTGGGTTTAGTTGATCCCCTTTTGCAAGGTTTTGCTTTTTTAAAAAGGGTTTTTTCTTTTATTGCCTTTTAGTGTTTACCCCGTTGTGAAGTAAAAATCTTTCTCCAAAAATTTTTTTTGGAGGGTCAATTTTTGGTCGTTCTGTAAAACAAAACGCCGGCCCGCCATGGCTCGTTTAAATTCTTCGTCTGTTTTCTTTTCCTTTTGGTAATTAAATTTTTTATAATCGCCCTTTAATTAAAAGAATTTTTTTCGTTTTCTAGGCTAAATGGCGGTGTGCTTTTTAATTTTTTGGGCGTTTGCTTTTTTTTAAAAGGCATTTCCCAAACTGGACATGGCACCTAGCCCTAAACCAACACTTCCCAAAGGCTGGATCGACAATCAGTTACCCCGAGATCCCCGAAGTTGGGAGAACTCCCAGTAGTCATGAAAGAGCGACACTAGACCGCCCGAGAGCTATAAGTCTTAGGCTACAACTGAATGAACAAGCGCCGGGTGATACCTGATAACAAGAGGCAATCAGAGAAGCTTTAGCATATATCTTTCTAGAAACTGCTATTTTTTTTTATTGTACCATATACTTTCATCAGAATTACTTTCTATAATCCTCTTCAACAGCTCAGTGGTCCTCTTGTAGCTTTAAGTTCTAAAACAGAGCTGACCGAGTCTTATCATTTAAACAGAGATAACTTTTATTATCTGTAAACTATCTTCTATAACCCTTCTGGCGCAGACACATCTATCAGAGAGTTCTAGAAACCCAAATTAAATCAACATAACTTAAACTGAAATATAAAACAATCAAGTGGTGGACGAGGGTATATGTTGTCTTTGTTGGCGAAACCTATCAACCTATAACATACTGGTCAGTCAGATACAGAAGTGTTTAAATTGCATTCCCCGTTTTTTATAGTTAAACATCAATAACAAACCTAAGAGTTTCTGTTTGCGAAGTTTTACACAGAGCTTTTATTTGTTACGCCTGATTCACGTCGACTGTGTTCTGGCCAGCCTATGATTCAGATATCCCTCGAGGGAGTAATAAAATAAAGTGCGAAAAAGCGTCCATCTTCTAGGGCAGTGTGTTCTAGTTTGGTGGATCTATACATTCAAGCCGGACGGGGGGAGGGGCTACGTAGTCCACCGTGACCCCACATTCAGCTAGACTTCTTTCTCTGTGCAGAAATGATACATATTCAGGTTCCACTGCCTGGTTAATTTATCTAATACTGCTTTTTATCTTGTGATCCTGGGACTGAATGAGGCATACAATAATAAGGTGTCCTTAGCATTCAAAAGCTTTTCTCTAAAATTGTTTTTCTATATGCAAAGTATACATCAAGGTGCTACGTGTAGTTCAAACATAAAAATCTCCAGTTAAAATGTTCTGTATGGAAGCAAACGCTCACAGTGGCATTTCACTGTCAGCGACGTTAATGGAAGCGTTTTGTTGTAATTTCGTGTTTGCTCACAGAATCGTATCTTTGTCGCCATAGATATACCTAATCGTCTTCCATAGATTGAGGATTATTTGCTGAGCCTTTTTATTTTATCTTCAATTCAATTCGATTGAAAACGCCATTCCGTCGGTGTACTCAAAGTCCATTAAACATTTTGCTGCCACACACCTATTAGAAATGCAAAAGTCAGTTGTATCTGGCTAGATCTGTATTGTGGCTTCTTACTGAAGAGCGCATTCTAAGCAGCTAACTCCGCTTTGTGATTCTGGCCTCGGAGACATTCTGTTTAAATTATGTAAACATATTATTTAACGCAATAATCTGTAATAAACATCCAACATTAATAAAACAAATCTATAATATAATGAAGTCTAATAACGATATTGAAATTGTAGGTCAGTCGCACGCATAGTTTGAAGGCCCACCCCCCATCTCACTCTACTACCCATCCACGAGAGGGGGAGGACCTCGCGTGAGCACTCCCCCTTCTCCCACCTCCTCCCCACCCACCACAATCCACCCTCGCTACGAACCACCATCCTCTCTACACCCCTCTGTCCTTATAGATCTCAACACTGCGCTAGGCTCAATCGCGTCACTCCGTCACATAAGGATGGAAACAGGTCACCATCCACACCCTCACTCGTCTCTCCTAACTCCATACACATTAACAACCATACCCCATACACCTTCTATAGACCCACCTAACAAAATACACTACCCAACCCATCTCCGAGACACACACACACGCCCGACAGTCGCACACCCACACCACCCATTGCATCTACAAAAATCAACTCTTCACAATATCCTCACCACAAATCTCTATATCGATTATGGGAAGTATACACAAATCACATACACTATTACTCCGTAGCGCGCGTCAAACCTCTAAACAACAAAATAGGCAACACAGCCTATATGGGGAGTGAGTCTAATGGTGTGAGTTATTTGGGGTTATATGTAGTGTGTTACATACACACACACGCGTGTTGGGGGTGCGGGAGTGCGGGAGGGGAGTGGAGAGTGGGAGGGAGGACGAGTGGAGTAAACGCACTAGCCATGTAAGGGAATGTGATGGATGGTAACATATTGTAATTTTGGTTTGTGAGGGTAGAGAGCTCTCAAAACTGCATCCACTCTCTAAAAGACATACACATACTATATCTATCTATATGTATTTGGGTGGTGATTAGTTTTTTGGGGTTCTATTGAGTGACACTCTCATTATATAGGGAAGTGTGAATTTAACACATTGTTTTAGGGGGGGGGGGGATGGGGGGGGGGAGGGGGGTTGGTAGGGGTGGGGGTTATAAAATAATGGTAAAGAGTGTCATTTAAATAAAAAAATACTATACCTTATTGGGTGGGGTAATAAAATGTTGGCATGTGTTTTTAGATATTGCTTTGGCGATATGTTATGAGGGTGTGGTGGGAGAGAGTGTTGAGTGGGGGGGGGGGGGGGGGGGGGGGGGAGTGGGGGGGGAATGTATGGAATGATAGATATTATATAAAAGTGTGAAGCTGAACTCAAACACAAGGAGTATGTGAGGAGAGTGTGATGAGTGGTGAGATAGTGTGGGGGGGGGGGGGTGAGTGGGGGTGTATTGAGTGTATGGGTTAAGTATTTAGAGAGAATAAGACATGTTTGAGTATAGAGTTGTATTTGTAGAGAGAGTGTTGGGGGGGTGGGTGTGATGTAGTGTGTATAATGGTGGTAGTGTGTGGTTTAATATTCTAGTATTGATGGTGGGTGGGTATGTGTGGGGGAATGTTTTGTGAGGGGGGTTTATTTATGTTGTGTATATTTAGGGGGGGGGGGGGGGGGGTGGTGTGTATGATAGTGATGTACACATATGGTGGTCTCATATGATGGGTTTGGGGTAGGAGTAGTAGATAGTGATGAGATGTGTGTGTTTGGTGTGTGTGGGTGTGTTAAATCTTTTTAGTTGTATGGGGGGGTGTTTTTGATTGTTTTGTTTTTTTTGTGTATTATGTTTTTATTTTGTCTTTAGTAGTTGTGTATATTTATGATATCATCTTTTTTTGGTGATAGAAGTAGGTAGAGAGTATCTGGTTTAGTTGTCTATTGTGTTGAGGGGGGGGGTGAGGGAGAATGGGTGGGTTGGTTGGTTGTTGGTGTTGGTGGGGAAGTATCTCATATCAATTAGAGGTTAGTTGTTGAGGGGGGGGTGTGTGGAGATGAGTGTGTGATCAATTCTTGTGGAGGTATGTGTGAGAGAGTGTGAGTGGTGAGAGGTGTTGGAGTGAGTGTGAGATATGTGGTGTAGAGAGATTAGTTTGTTGGGGTTTTTTGGGTGGGGGGGGTTGGGGTTGATTGTGGATGTTTGGTAGTATGTTATATTGGTGATGATTTAG
>JAMYXO010000517.1:17500-27500 GCA_033310375.1 Conus canariensis
AAAAAAAAAAAAATTTAAAAATTTTTTAAAATTTGGAAAACCCTTTAAAAGGGGGGGGTGGAGGTTTTTTTTAAAAAAAAACCTTTAATTTCCCCCTTCCCCGCTTTAAAAAACCAAAAACAAAAAAAAAAAAGAAAGAAATTTTGGAAAAAAAAAATTTTGGGGGAAAAAAGGTTTTTAAAAATTTGGGGTTTTTTTCAAATTTGGGAGAGGGGAAAAAAATTTTTTTGGGAAAAAAAAAAATTTTAAATTTTTTGGGGGGGGGCCCCCCCGGGGCCCCCAAAAAATTTTTTTTTTTGGGGGGGGGCCCCCCGGGAATTTCCCCCCAAAAAAAAAAAAAAAAAAAGGGGGGGGGAAAAAAAGAAAAAAAAAAAAAAAAATTTTTTTGGGGGTGGGTTTAAAAGAAAAATTTTTTTTAAATTTTAAAAAATTTTTTTTTTTAAAAAAAAAATTTTTTTTTTTTCGGGGAAAAAAATTTTTTTTGGGAAAAAAAAGCCAAAAAAACCCCAAAATTTTAAAAAAAAAAAAAAAATTTTAAAAATTTTCTTTCCAAAAAAAATTTTTGGGGGGAAAAAAAAAAAAAAAAAAAAGGGGGGGGGGGAAAATTTTTTAAAAAACCCCCCCCCAAAAAAAACCCCCCCCCTCCAACCCCAAAAAAAAGGTTTAAAAAAAAAGGGAAACCCCAAATTTTTTAAAAAAATTTTTTTAAAAGGGAAAAACCCCCCCCCTTTTTTTTTTATTTTAAAAATTTTTGGGGGTTTTTTTAAAAAAAAATGCCCGGTTTGGGGGGGGGGGGCCCCGGGGAAAAAGGGTTTTTTGGGTTTCCGGAAAATTTTTTGGGGGAAAAAACCCCCAAAAAAAAAAAAGTTTAAAAAACCCCAAAAAAAAAAAGGGGAAAAAAAGGGGGTTTTCCAATTTTAATTTAAAAAGGGGGGAAAAAAAATTTTTTTTTCCCCTTAAAATTTTTGGGGGGTGGGGGAAAAAAATTTTTTTTTCCCAAAAAAAAGGGGGGTTGGGGTTTTAAAAAAATTTTTTTTGGGGCCCCTTTTTTAAAAGGGGAAAAGGTTGGGGTTTTTAAAAAAAAATTTTTTTTTTCAAAAATTTTCCCCCCCCTTGGGGTTTTTTTTAAAAGGGGCCCTAGCTTAATTTAAAAAATTTTTTTAAAATTTTTAGGGAAAAAAAAAATTTAAAATTTTTTATTAAAAGGGGTTTTTTTTTTTTTTTTAAAGGAAATTTAAAAATTTTTTTTAAAACCAACAAAAATTTTAAAATTTCCTTTTTTTTTAAAAAAAAAAAAAAATTTTTAAAATTTTTTGGGGGGAAAAAAAAACCCCCCCCCCAAAAACCCCTTTTTTTTAAAAAAAAACTTTTTCCCTTTTAAAAAAAAAAAAAAATGAAAAAAACCCCCAAAAAATTTTTAAAAAAAAACCCCCCCCCCCCCCCCCCCCCCTTTTGGGGGGGGGGAAAAATTTGGGGGGAAAAAAAACCCCCCCCCCCCCATTTTTAAACCCCCCTTTTTTTTTTTTTTTAAATTTTTTAAATTTTAAAAAAATTTTTTTTTTAAAAAAAAAAAAGAAAAATTTTTTTTTTTTTCCCCCAATTTTTTCCAAAAAAAAACCCCCCCAAAAAAAAAGGGGGGGGGGAAAAAAATTTTTTTTTTTTTTGGGTTTTTTTTTTTTTAAAAATTTTTTGGGGGGTTTTTTTGGGAAACCCCCCCTTTTTTTTTTTTTCAAAAAAGGGGGGGGGGAAAAAAAATTTTTTTGGGGGGAAAAATTCCCCCCCAAAAAAAAACTTTTTTTTAAAAAAAAAAAAGGGGCCCCCCCCGGGCCCCTTTTTTGGGAAAAGGAAAAAAATCCCAAAAGGGAAAAAAAAAAAGGAAAAAAAAAAAAATACCCAAAAAAAAAAGGGGGGCCGGGAAAAAAAAGGGTTAAAAAAAGGGAAAAAACCCCCGGGAAAAAAAAAAAAAAAATTTAAAAAAAAAAAAAGGGGGGGGCAAAAATTTTGGGAAAAAAAAGCAAAAAAAAAATTTTCAAAGAAAAATTTTTTCAAAAAAAAAGGGGGGACAGGAAAAAAAAAAAAAGGGGGGGGGGGGGGAAAAAAATTTGGAAAAAGGGGAAAAAAAAAAGGAAAGGAAAAAAAAAAAGGAAAAAGGGGGTTTTTTTTTAAAAAAAAAAAAAAACCCAAAAAAAAAAATAAAAAAAAAAATAAAAAAAACCCAAACCTTTAAAAAGGGGGAAAAATTTAAAATTTTTAAAAAAAAAAAAAAAAAAGAAAAAAATTTTTTTAAAAAAAAAGGGGTTAAACCCCCAAAAAAAAAAAAAAAAAAGGGGGGGGGGAAAAAAAAAAAAAAAAGGGGGGGAAAAAAAAAGGGGAAAAAAATTTTTTTAAAAAAAAAGGGGGAAAAAAATTTTTTGGGGGGGAAAAAAAGGGAAATTTAAGGGGAAAAAAGGGGGGGGGAAAAAAAGGGGGGGGAAAAAAAAAAGGGGGGGGGGAAAAAAATTTCCCAAAAAAAAGGGGGGGGGAAAAAAGGGGGGGAAAAAAAACCCAAAAAGGGGGGCCCCCGGGGGGGGAGGGGAAAAAAGGGGGGAAAAAAAGGGGGGGGGGGGGGGGGGGGGGAAAAAAATTTTTTTGGGGGTTTTTTCCCCCCGGGGGCCCGGGGAAAATTTTTCCTTTTGGGCCCCCCCCTTTTTTTGGGGAAATTTTTAAATTCTTTCCCCCCTTTTTTCCCGGGGGGGAAAAAACCCCCAAAATCTAGCACGTTTTACCCAAAATTCATGCACAGAGGAGGTCTCACTAGCCACGTGTTCTCAGTTCTTGGGCGCTTTGAGACTGTGTATGTGCTGGCGAATGGGTCCCAAAAGGGAAACCAGTGCTTTAAAGTTTTGGGCAAGTGTATTGTTTCACCAGCCGCCGTGGCGAATGTGGTCAGCGTTGCCGATTCCCGGAGGGGGTCGTGGTTCGATTCCTATCAGTGTCATGTGGGATTTTTTTTGCCCTGACCGGCTCCTTCCCAAAGGTTGAGTTTGCTACGGACTCAGTTGGGAAGACAGACCACACAGTCGAGTTTCATCCACTGAATGGATGCGTCTATGAGAGTGTTGCTCCGATTTCTGACAAAACGCTACAGGTGTCTGTATCTCTCGGGCTGATTGACGCCGAGATATATTATGAAAGTAAGCGTAGACTACAGCCTGTCATGCAGTCTCAGACCGGATGGAAAACTGTTGCTCATCTTCTATCATCCTCATTCTCATCGATCAGCATAAAAGTCTCACATTCTGTGGCCCTTCATACCCTGCTCTCATGGTGACCTCAGTTTCGATGTCCTCTCCATGTCTGGGGCCCTTTGGGTTTTTAATTCTGTCGGGGTCATCGGTATCCTTTGGGGCTGTCGTTGGATGGATGTGGTGGCGCCCTCCGGAGGGAGAGCTCACTCACGACGGCTCTGCGACTTATGTGCAGATCTGTTTTTTCCTTCTTCGTAATCAATTCATTTATTTTTGTTTCTTTTTTCGTTGTTTTTTTTTCATTTCATTAAATGAATCTATGCATCAATATCGATGGAGAAAGTACAAATCCACATTTTTATGTAGCATTATTCGCTAGTCAAAACTGTTGCTAGTCATGCTAAGTTAATCCCTTAGCGGGAAGCGCCAGATAAAAAAGATGCCATGTGTTTGCTTCTCTGTTACCTTGGAATACAATTTATAAATCAACGTCTCTCTCTCTCTCTCTCTCTCTTCTCTCTCTCTCTCTCTCTCTCTCTCTCTCTCTTTCTCTCTCTGTCTGCGCCGCGCTTGTGACCGACAGACACGCTTCACATCACTGTCCTGAATATTCGGATATTCTATGTGATTCACGGAATGGAGTGCTTCAATTTTTACACGCAATGATTCTTTTGGTTCAGTACTTACACCTCTGAAAGGCTTTGGTGCTTCTACTGAGGCGCAAAAATTGAAATATCTAGTCTAATTTGTTTGTGATTGTGTGTGGTTCCCTCTTTATTGCCGACACGGACACGCAGCGCGAGCCAGAAATGCCAAACAGCATGTAACGCGCAGAAGGTAGGAAGGAGGCCAGCGCACAGCTGGAATTGCTTTGTACAATGTAGCTAAACCGGCAAGACTGTGCTGGCATGGCAAGCTTGCTGCCGCCATGGCAAGACTTTTGGGTTGGCAATGTCCAGCTGGCAGACTGTGCTGCCGCATGGCATGTTTGCTGCCGCATGGCAGACTGTGCTGCCGCCATGGAAAGGGAATGTGCTGCCGCATGGCAAGACTGTGCTGCCGCATGGCAAGACTGTGTTTGCCGAAATGGCAACTGTGCTGCCGCATGGAAAAAGACTGTGCTGCCGCATGGCAAGGACTGTGCTGCCGCATGGCAAGACTGTGCTGCCGAATGGCAAGATTGTGATCCCCGCATGGCAAGGACTGTCCCCCGCTGGCAACGGCTATGAAGAGACTGACTGAGTGATACTCTCTATTTTTGTTTTTGTTTCTTGTGTCGTCATGACCATGCAAACAACCAGTGGGGAACACGCCACTGCAGGCTCGACTTCCGGGGGCCCTGCAACTGTATCCAAGGAAAACCCCTCATAGGGGCACACTCCGGACACAGCTGATCACTACAAAAAAAATCCACTGCGGCTGACGAGAACTGGCCCACATGGAGGCCAATGCCTCATACCCCAGATACCACCCTGCAATCACCCACGTGAATTTTCAGTCAACGTAAAAGTCAGGGACTTTGCGAATTGTGCCATCAGCACCCAGTGGACACTTCCCAATTATCTGTGCCCCCCTCTTATACCGTCTTACTTCGCAAACTGTTATAAGATTATTTTTCAGGGGGCGTCTAGATAATCGTTATCACGTGTATGTTAGGAGTGGTGATGATGTAGAGGAAACAGGGGCTATTGCAAGGGGCCGGCTGTGTCCTACGTTTGGTGTTGAAGAAATGACCAAATTAGCCCAATAGTAGGTCATCTTTCAGCCGTGACTTAGCAGGTGACATTGACAAAACTTTTCATGAAGGACCCTAGCTTTACCCTTCCCGGGATCTGGAAGACGTCATTACGTGTTTGTCCAGTCCAATGCCCAGAAATATCCGAAGATGAGTCCACTGAACTAGATCACCACACAATGTCAAAAAACCGGACGGGACCTACGACAGACCATAGAAAACCGCAGTGTAAAACAAAGCCCAAATCGACGAAGATCGTCAAACAGTTTTCATTCGCCCACCCTGTCAAATTGCACATAAACCAAAGCTCATCAGGTCACTGCAAAACCTACGGGAAAAGAATGTGGACTACAACACAACCGTTGTCAGTTCCCTGATTATTGTTCAAACCCAATATTCTAGATTTAAAAGAAGAGTTAAAAATGAACTCAAAAAAGTTTCCCAAAAAGAGAAATTAGAGTCCCTTAAAGTTCTATGCAAATCTATGTACTAAAGTTAAAACATCAGAAAATGAATATCACAAATTGAAATCAGATGTTGGCGAGCATAAAAGAATTATTACAGACTCAAGAAGCGGCTTGCCCCCAGTTCTTCTCATGAGTACCCCCCACTGAAACCTGCCTGTGAACCTGCCATGTCCAAACTGCCCCTATTCTTTTTTCCCTGGCTTTGAAAATGGGACCAGGGCTGCATCAAGCGACCAAAAAAATCACAGATGCACAGATCACCTGACTGTCTAAGACCCACCAGCCCTCCACCCCTACCCAACCCCCAGCGGTCATACCCAGTTCCACCCCGTCCAAGTAAAAAAAAACACTCTCTGCTCCCATGCTCTCTTCCACCCATTCCCACCTCCCTTACTCGATATAGCTGACACCAGTTCCCTTTCCAGTCCCGCCCCCCACAGCTTAGGGGCCGTGCTCTGTCTACTTCCCTCCCAGTCATAATTTGTTTTGATCCATCCCCATCTCACCGATCATGTTCCATTCCTGTCCATGTCTCCAAAAGAATGAGTACTCCGCCCAACCCATTGTCTCCAACAAACTCATTGGAAGACAGACGGGGGCTGTTTGATTTAGGAGATTCCCATAATTAACATGGATGCACTCAAAAAGAACCAGGTAGCTTAATCAGTTCCCGAAAATCATGTGGTGTCCGGTCTCAGGGTCTCTGCATACACACTGGTTGAATCCCCTCCCACCAAGGGGCCCATATGGATTGAGTTGTTTTGCTTTGTAGGAACAACGATGTTAAAGGGGGAGAGATTTTCAACACAACAATGGAGGGCTCTCCTTTACTCATGTCAAACGACCTTCCCAGTGAACAGTCCCTGGCATCTCCATTTATCCCCATGTGGTTAGACATTTAATGAATCCAGCCATTGTCAATCCAAACCCAAAGCTTCAGACAGTATGCAGGGAACTGTCTGCAGTATTCGTAGACAAAAGATTCTTTCTGCTAGGAGTGGTGCCCCAGGAAAAGAATGTACAAATCTCCCCCGACATCAGCCACAAAGGTTTGCTAAAACTAGCAAGGAAAAATCAAATACTGTGCTAGGGCCTGTCTAGACGACTCCGCCCTGCTGCAAGCCACAGATGTCAAAGCAACAACACACACCAACTCACCTCGCCCCATGTTCCGGCCAGCGTGCTCAACCATTCCCGCGCTACACTTCAGCGGTCACGCCTAAGCGTACAACACAGGCCGGGGCCCCCCTTTTTGAGAAAACCCAGCTTCTCAGATTCCGATGCCGGCCCTGTCAGTACTTCAGTTACTAGCCAACGCGAGAGCACCGGTCCCCAACCAGCACACTTTCGGCACGCTGTTCCCCCACGTGCCTCCTCCACCCCGCTAACCCCACGGCCTTGTGAAGCTGTGCGACTGCTACAGGCACCCCTGTGGCCTTTCTTCAGTGTAAAGACTGTCTTTGTAAAGAACCCGTCCTTTCCACACCCCCCTTGCCCCCCCCAAAACAAACAAACAAAAAACAAACAAAAAAAAACAACAAAACTTGGGAACTAAACGTGTGTTATACGTACAGGTCCTTGATGTAAGGGGCTTGGTGTGTTGGGTGTGTTGGTGTGTGTGTGTGTAGGGGGTGTGTGTGTGTGTGTGTGTGTGTGTGTGTGTGTGTGTTTGTGTGTGGTGTGTGAGTGTGTATTTGTGTGTGTGTGTGTCTGTGTGTGTGTGTGTGTGTGTGTGTTGTGTGTGTGTGTGGTGTTGTTTGTGTGACTTTCATTTCCTTGCTGAATGGAACTAATCCTCGGTTTCTACTTGTGCGTTCATTTTGTTCTTACCCAATAATATACTATTCTTTTCACATCGGAAATCTATTGTTGACAGTGATCACCGTAGGCTGTGCTGAAACTTTTTTGTGTTTCTACTCATTTTACTATCGAGACCACTCGTGTTGCTAAAGGCATTTTGCCCCGCTTCAAAAATTTGACTGAACTGTGTGGTCATGAATCTTTTTGTGACTTCCCTGAATGTAAGGAAAATTTGTGTTTTCTAAAAAAAAAAAAAAAATACATCTTTTCTTTACCTAGCGTTCGGTGGATGGGGACTGATCGGAGGAGCGCCCCAATAAGTGCAACGCATTTGTGCCAAACAGACTTGGACCTATGGGACAATTCTATCTGATTATCGCATAATATGTGTGTTAGATACATATGAGTTGGTGATTCTGTGCGTTGAAACCTACAGGAATTGTGCTTTTTAGTCTTGAAAGTACTTGTCCGTACAACCTAAACAGAAATTTAAGTTGTGTGCACATTAAATTGTAAGTGCATTCTCAGTCACCTATTCCGAACCATTTGCTGTGGTATTTAATTTTCCAGTTTGTTTGATTGGTTTTCTTCTTTTTTTTGTTGTTTTTGTTGTTGTTTTTTCATTTTTTTTAATTTTTTGTACGTTGTCCTTTCTTCCTCTTTCTTTTTGTTTCCTTTCCCCCTTGTGCACTCAGGACAAACTGCCACAAAACCCCAAAACTCAGGGCCCATCGAGAGAGGGAAATTGGAATTTGCCTTTTAATATCAATAGTGCAGTCAGTAAGATTTGATATCTCGGACCCTGATATCGATACCACCAAAAGCTTTCCCATGTTCTGGGTCTCTCCGAATAAAGGGACTAAATACTACATTAGTGATAAAGATGTATCATTTCCCAGGTTATAATATCGTTCAAAAAGACCCTACTAAAGCAAAGAGGCTGTCTTCTAGTGTATGGCAGTGGAATCTTCAACTTCAAGAGACTTTCCCACTTGAACAGCATGACGTAGAGAAAGCAGTTGTGGATACTAAATCACACTGAACAAATCACGATCCATTTTAATCGGGTTTTGCTATCGGAACCCAGCAGAAAGAGTCAGATGGACTGATAAATTTGTTACTATGATGGACGCAGTTTTCATTAGAATGTAAAGAGATTGTTTTTACTCGGTTGACTTCAATGTTGATCTTTTGAAATATCAAACAGCCAATGGAGCCAAACGATAAGTAGTGTTGTAATTTACATCAGATTATCAAACACCCACCAGAGTCCACCAACTTCAAAGACAATCATTGACCATATCTATGTCTCAAATGAATAATAACATACTTGAAGCTTGTGTACCAGTCTTCTCTTCTAGTGATCATTACCCAGTGTGTGTTACATGGTCTAAACATGGATAGTGAAATCCAAAACCAGGCCACAAAACCATTAACCTATCGTTGATTCTCAAAATTTAACGAACAAAACTTTTTGCTTGATTTAATGAACTCAGAACATTAATACAGTATACAATATTGCTGATCCAGATTCAGCGATTGACTTTTGGATCGAAATTTTTACAGAAGTCTTTAACAGACATGCTCCGTTAAAAACAATCAGAGTAAAGCATATTCCCCAAACCACCGTGGTACACGAAAGAATTACAGGAGGCATGCCTACCTTAGTAGACCTTTTGAAAGAACATGGACTATGAAGAAGAATCAAAGATCACTAAGAAATGCAATAATAAACTCTCAGAAGCGCAGGGAAAAAAAACAAAATACTATCGCGAGTTATTAACTTACCAAACAAAATCCAAAAAACTGGTTTGGCAAGCAATATAAACCAGTCTTAGCAAATAACATTTCTTCTCAAATCAACTGTTATCAAAGGTATTTCTGCTGAACAAACTATAACACTCACTTCTCTCCATTCCAGATACAGTTGTTACTACTGATCATTCAAGCTCTAATGAACTTAAAGAACTCCATCAATTTTGTCACGACAAAAAAACTCACGTCTGAACTACACATTCCAACTAACATACGTGTTCCGAGGTGTTATCAGTACCTACTTCATCTCAAACAGTCAGGAACACGTGGAGACATTGATGGCATAGATTGGCCAAAATTCTGAATACTACTCGGCTCCAGTTATAACTGACACGTTAAACGTATATCTTTAATCTGCGCATAGATACAAAGCTATTTTCCTAATGCGTTCAAATAAAAGCAAAAGTTATACCCATTCATATATTGGTGATTAATTACTGATCCTTCAAACTACAGACCAATATCAATCTTATCTATCCTTTCGAAAACCTCTAGAAAAGCATTTTTAAATAAACACATCCTTCATCACTTCAACAAGTACGATTTGCTCCATCCCGGACAGTCTGGTTTCAGCAGAAACATTCCTGCCATTCTGCATTAATCAATTTGTCGATGTGTGGCTTATTAATATTAATAACAACAGATATTGTGGTGTCTTATTCGTTGATTTTAAAAAAGCATTCGATGTCATTGACCACAATCTCCTTATTCGAAAACTGGAGGTATACGGTCTTTCAAAATCCGCCCTTATCCTTCTAAAATCATACATCACAAAACGCCAACAATGCGTCTTATCGGGGACGACTGTCTCTTCTATAACAACTCTTAAGTATGGCGTTCCACAAGGCTCCATTTTAGGCCCGCTACTCTTCTCAATCTACATTAATGACCTACCCCTACATGTGAGATCTGCATGCGACCTCTTTGCAGATGACACCACAATTCACACCAGCCAT
>JAMYXO010000517.1:32500-44156 GCA_033310375.1 Conus canariensis
CTTACTTGGCAGTGAGTCAGACAAGAAGTTGACCCTTGTTCTGCATGGCACTATTACTCAACACATAAACAGACACACTGGTAAAAAAACGCTTTAGACTCACAGAGTATCCATGGCGGTTGAATGCTTCCCCCAATCCAGTTTTTACTCACTCCTGGGATGCACTGGTCGCTAAATGGCCGTGGGAGCGGCCACAAAAGCAAGGCTGTTCATAATGTGGTCTTTTTATGAAACACCCATGGACAGACACACCGTAAACAAACAGTTCAAAGCATGAACATCCATGACTCGTTGTCCACGCCCTACGCCTAACACACTCCACTTTGGTGCACATCAGTCAATACATAGCAACAGGCGGAACAAACACACAGATCTTCTAGGCACCACCTAGTCATCCAGGCTGGTCTGTCCATGGCAGAGGCAGGCAGGAAGACGTCAACATGTGGTCCGGGAATCCAACACGCCGATGGGCACACTGACATTACGGAACATGTTGCACGGAACATACATTGTAGTGTTGTGACTCCCCTAATCCTGTACAGGGCTCATATTGTTACAGACTGATTCTGGAATGAGAATGAGAGAAGCCAGAAACACGGGACACAGTATGTATAACATATTTACTGAAAAAAAGGGGAAAAATCATCGTTGAATTAAAAAATTTGGTGCACAAAATATAAATCGTTACTTGCTCGCCTAGGTAAGTTCATTTAGAGAGAGAGGGGAGAGAGAGATGAGAGATGTGAGGGGAGAGAGAGAGGACAGACGGGGAGAACAGACGACAGACAGAACAAAACAAAAGACAGAGACAGAGAGGACAGGACGGGAAGAGAGAGGAGAAGTGAGTGAGTGAGAGAGAGAGTGAGAGTGAGTGAGTGATGTGAGTGGCTGTGAAGTGTGTGAGAGCGAGAGAGAGTGAGTGAGTGAGTAAGTGAGAGCGAGGCGAGCGAGAGAAGAGAGAGTGAGGGAGTGAGTGAGCGAGAGCGGAGAGCGACGGAGAGAGAGAGTGAGTGAATGATGTGAGTGACGTGAGAGCGGGGAGAGAGAGAGTGAGTGAGAGGAGTGAGAGAGGAGAGATGATTTGGAGTGAGTGAGAGAGAGAGAGAGAGAGACGAGAGAGAGAGAGAGAGAGAGAGACGAGAGAGAGGAAACGAACGAAACGAACGAACGAACGAAATTTGTTTAATGGGGGAAAAAAGAATAAGCACAGGGGCGGGCTTGTTTGCATCTTGCCCTCAAAATGAAAAGAACATTTCAAACACAAAAGCCACCCTCCACACCCCAAACCATTAACCAAACACCACCTGTCGCACATATCCTTTCCAAGCACTCTACACACACAATGATAATGATGACAAATACCCAATAATAACCCGCCAGTAACAATTGTAATGAATGATAATGATTAAAAATATTTACATTACAATTCAAATATAATACAATGCGTACATACATACATATGCATTGACAAACATTACATCTATCGAAATAGCCATGATCTGAAAAGATAGAAATACAGAACACATAATAATCACAAATAGAAATCAATATGATAGTAAATCAATATTTAAACCAAGAATCTGTTCCGGAAGGGGGCGTACAGCACACATTTTTGCGCCCTCCAGATACGCACGCAATTCCCCTTTCCTCTCTATCCGTGTTCTCTGCAAACAATTCCATCCTCGCCCTCGTCACAAACACCCCACCTCACCCCATCTACCCCTCCGTTCCCCAACCAACCCTACTCAAACAGAGAGAAGAGAGAAGAGAGAGAGAGAGAGAGAGAGGCCGGATATAAAAGTAAATATTCACTGATCATAAGGATCAGGAGATGCTGTTCATGTATTGCGTCATAAGGTGTGTTTGATATTTGTTTTTAAAGACTGGAGGATTGTATTTACATCGAATGAAGTTATAACAGAATTCCATAAGCAGGGCCCCTAGGGGTACAACAAGCTTGATTTAAACAGATCTATTCTCGGAAAAAGGTACTTTTTTTCTTGTAAACATGACGAAATCTTCTCATTTCGAATCTATTTTTCAAAGCCATAGGGGCACGGTCGGACATTATTATAAACATAAAGATAGCTTTGTTGTAACATAGCTTTCCATTTTAGAGTCAGAATCCTAATGTTTATAATTCTGAGAATAAAGTAGTGGGAGGAGGACATTCAGGAGGATCAGTTTAATGGACACGTCTATGTAACTGAATAAAAGGTTTTAAAATTACTGTCACTTGCGGACATCCTCATATTGTGGAGGCATAGTTCTATAAACACGACACTCACAACCCATAACGAAACTGCGCACAAGCCACACAAACTCCCTCACAGGCCTATTGCTTGCACTCTAAACTAGTGTTTTCATCTCTGAAAGCTCCGGTAAACTCCCTGCTCTCCTGCGATCCACCTTGTGAGTTGATGTAGAGAACACTCATATAATTTCTATGCACAATATTTTGTGACGTGTGTTTGAGAGTCTCAAGCAGATAGGATATACTCTATAATAAGATATTAAGATAAATGTATAGTCTGGTATAGAAGAGATCGTGGGTGTGAATCCCACTAGAAACACAAAACCTTACCAACGGTTGAGTGGTGTGGCGACCATCTCGCTACTCATTGGATTATAGTGGTCAGACAATCTATCTAGATACAATGTAACCAGAGAGACTCTGAAGTAATCCTTTGTCACTCCTGTGAAAGTGTACTGTGTTGTACGACCGCAATGCACCAGCAGAAAGAAAAGACAAGATATTACCCGTCACCGACTGACCGCAGAACCCATTGCCTAATGATAAGACAAGAGAGGAGAGAGACGACGATAAGAGATGGTTTCGCTCGAGAAGAGCTTGCCGGGACAGAGGATAACAAGATAGCTGCCTAGCATGTGTGACAGGACACACCGGTGATGAGCAGTCGCCAAGCAGCACTGGATCGTATCACGTAGACTTGACTCGACCGAGAGCAACATTCAGACACAAAGTGAGACATATACCCGACCAACAGAGATACACGAAAAGTGCATATCATAGCAAGAATATATAATATATCACTGATTGAGATCTGACGTATTAATATTGTTTATTATAGTTGTATATAATACCAATGTCTGCTCTCATCTCTCTAATTCTATATAGATCTTCTAAGTGTGCTAATATTAGTGTTAGTAAGTGGTGTTAGTAGAGTTTTTGATAGTCGTGTGGTCTCCCTAAGTCGTGTAGTGTGCTCTTTGCCTGCTGATGGAAGTGTGAAATGTCGATAGCTCCGCCCTATAGTATTTGGATCTGTCGAGTCTCGTGTCGATGGTGTGGTGCTGTATGTGATGAAGTGCTTGACAAGCTGCGCGCGACCCCGTTCCTGCTAGTAGATCGTTGGTTGCCTGCTATTCGTGTGGTTAAGAATAGAGTAGTATTATGTTTGTCGTAGTGACGTGACGATGTGAGATTGTTGTGTTCGTGTGTGGATGTTAGATAGTCGAAGAGAGAGTAGTGATTGGTGAACTACCCTGCTGTGTGATCGAGAGAGAATGTAGCTAGCAACGTCAGTGTGACGAGAAGATGTAATGGAAAGCGAGCGAGCATACCATAGCTGATCTAGAGAAAGAGATTAGTAGAGGAGAAGGATGACGGAATTGATAGTGTAGGTAGAGAAACGACGCGAGGGCTGGCCTCGCCCTGCCGTAGACGGATGGGAAATAGACAGATTATGTACGATCAAGATAAGCTTCAGATATCGTCTAAATAAGCCACTCTATGAGTACGAAAACAACCAGTGATCCTACTCACCACACCTCACGCACACACACCATCCCCACCCACCACAACACACAAATGACCTGACAACTAATCGTGAGACGACATAACTAACACACACTAGATAATACACATAACCCACCAGATACACTCGCTATAGATAATATAATTCCTCTATACATGAATTGTGCTCGCGCGGCTAATAACATACAATAACTACTACGGAGATCCTTGCTGAGATAACAAAATCGTACGACACCACCATTCATACAACAGTAATGAACTGATAAACTTCTATGCACGCGTGACCGTGCCGCTCGTGTGTACGCTCGACGCGCCAGCTGTCGCATTCGATCACTCAGCAACGCACGGCAACGCTCGCACACACGCGCGCGCAACATACAACACACACCACACAATTACTCTCACACAAACATACACACATACAACAATATCATCCTCATAGACATATCCACACACACGACTCACGAAAGTCACGCACGCACGTCACATCCACACACACCACTGACATACTAATACTAGAGATCACCACACTATTCTCACATCTCACAACTCAGTCATCTGATACACACATCTTATCACATATAATCTCACTCAACCACACAATACACAACCCCTAACATCAGAAAAAGCACTTGTACCTGTCCTCCCCCCACACTATATAATCCTTCACAAGAAAGACAAACGAATCTAGATAGTACTGGCTTTAGAATTTAACCCCTATGTGTCCTATAAGATAATCAACTTGATTAACTGTCTATACTACGGTTCTCATTAGATCTCACAAAATGTGAAAACTCAGAAATCCTTGAATAACTTTAGAGATCTACTGTATCGTACTATGAGATTATAGTAGCAATCTACACCTCATGTGGCCAGCTAACACAGAACCTCATCTTGAGACTTAGTGATAATAACCACAAGTAAGAGAACAGTAAATGTCATCATATGTATAAATAAAAGTATCCTCAAAAATCCCCAACATGTCACGCTGTCGTATGTCCCTGTAGACAATTATCAAACTATCAATAGTCATATCATGATACTCACAGCCGAGAACACTATCTATACACAATAAAATACAAAACAATCAACAAATCAAATGTAAACTACTGTCTCATATTCTAGTCACACATCAGCACAATTACGCGACTGTTCACGTATATATATGTCACCGCACGCATACTTAACCTGCTCAGTACAAACCTACTATACAACCGCCACTATAACCTCCCACCACATCTCAATCCTCGATCGATTCTCACCCACAATCCACACCTAACATACAACCCGATAATATCCGCTATACTCACAGCACATACCATCAAAGTGTGAGTCCTAACTGCATATCATGTCATAACACTATCACGTGTACCCCCCACTGATACAAATACTCAGCACTATATTTGTCTTAAAAAAAAAAATTCCCCCAAAAACCCAAAAATTTTTTAAAAACCAAAAAAAACAAGAATTTTCCCCAAACCCCCCCCAAAAAAAAAAAAATTTCCCCCTTTCCCCCCCCTTTTTTTTTAACCCCCCTTTAAAAAACCCCCAAAACCCCCCCCAAAAAAAATTTTTAAAAAATTTTTTTTCCCCCCCCAAAAAACCCCCGAAAAAAATTTTTTTTAAAGGTTTAAAAAAAAATTTTTTTTTAAAAAAAAATTTTTTAAATTTTTCCCGGGGCCAAAAAAAAAATTTTTTTAAAAAACAAACCTTTTTTTTTGGGGGTTTTTTTTTTTTTTAAAAAAAAAAAAAAAAACCTATTTTTTTTATAAAAAAAAAAAAAATTTTAAAATTTTTTTTGGAAATTTTTTAAAAAAAATTTTAAAAAAAGGGGGGCCCCCTTTTTAAAAATTTTCCCCGGAAAAAATTTTCCAAAAAAAAAAAAAAAAACCCCCCCCCTGTTTTTGTTTTTTTTTTTGGGAAAAAATTTTTTTTTTTTTTTCCCCCCCCCAAAAACCCCCCCCCCCCAAAAAAACCCCCCCAAATTTCCCCCCCTTTTCAAATTTCCCCCCCCTTTAAAAAAAATTAAACCCCCTTAAAATAACCCCCCCCCTTTTTTTTTTCCCCGGCCTGTCCCCAAAAAAAAAAAACCCCCCCCCTTTTTTTTTATTTTTTAAACCCCCCAAATTTTTCCGGAAAAAACCCCCCCCCCCGGGGGGCACCCCTTTTTTTTTTTTTTTAAAAAGGGGGAAAAAACCCAAAAAAAACCCCTTTTTTGGTTTTGGGGGGGGGGGGAAGGGAAAAAAAGGGGTTTTAAAAAAAAACCAAAAAAATTTTGGGGGGGGAAAAACCCCAAAAAAAGGGGGAAAAAAAAAAAAATTTTAAAAAAAAAAAAAATTTTAAAAAAAAAAAAAAAACCCCCCAAAGGAACCCAAAATTTTTGGGGGGGGGGAAAAAAAAAAAAAATTAAAAAAAAATTTTTCCCCCTTTTTTCCCCAAAAAAATTTTTTTAAAAAAACCAAAAATTAAAAAAAAAAGGGGGGGTTGGGGGCCCTTAAAAAAAGGGTTTTTCCAAAAGGGAAACCCCAAAAACCCCAAAATTTTTTCCCCCCCAAAAAAAAAAAATTTTTTTTAAAAAAACCCCCGGGGGGAAAAAAAAAAAAAGGAAAAAAGGGTTTTGGAAAAAACCCCAAAAAGAAGGGGGGCCCCCCCAAATTTTTAGGGGAAAATTTTTTTTTTGGGGAAAAAGGGTTTTTGGCCCAAAATTTTTTTTAAAAAAAAAAAATTTTTTTAAAAAAAAAATTTTTTGGGAAAAGGGCCCGGGGAAAAAAAAAAAAAATTTTTGGGGAAAAAAAACCCCGAATTTTTGGGGGAAAAAAAAAAAGAAAAAAAAAAATTTTTTAAAAAAAAAAAAGGGGGGGGTTTTTTTTAAAAAAAAAAACCCCCGGAAAAAAGGGGTGGGCCCCAAAAAAGGGGGGAAAGGGGGGGAAAAAAAACCCCCCAAAAAACCCGAGGGGAAAAAAAAAAATGGGGAAAAAAACCCCCCCCCCAACCGGGAAACCCCCCCCTTTTTTTAATTTTTTGGGGGGAAAAGGTTTTTTGGGGGAAAAAAAAGGGAACATTTTTTTTCCCGGTTTTTTTAAAAAAAAAAAGGGAAAAATTTTTTTAATAAAAAAAATTTTTTTGGTTTTTTTTTATTTTTTTAAAAGGGGTTAAAAATTTTTTGGGGGGGAAAAAAAATTTCCAAAAAAATTTTTTTTTTTTGGGCCCCCTTTTTTTCCCCGGGGAAAAAAAAACCCCCCCCTAAAACCCCCCCCCCTTTTTTCCCCTTTAAGATTTTAAAAAATTTCCCAAAAAAAAGGGGGCCCCCCCTTCCCCGGGGGGGGGTTTTAAATTTTGGGGGGAAAAAAAAAAAAAACCCCCCCAAAAAAAGGGAAAAAAAATTTTAAAAAAAAAGGGGGCCAAAAAAGGGGGGGGGCCCCCCCCCCCCTTTTTTTTTGGGGTTTTGGGGGCCCCCTTTAAAAAAAAAAGGGGGAAAAAATTTTTTTTTTTCCCCCCCCCCAAGGGAAAAATTTTTTAACCTTTTAAAAAGGGCAAGGGCCCCCTTTTTTTTTTTAAAAAAAAATTCTTTCCCCTTTGGGGCCCCCCAAAAAAATTTTTAAAAGGGGGTTTCCCCCCCCCTTTTTTTTTTTTGAAAAATTTTTTTGGGAAAAAGGGTAATTTTTTTTTTTTTAAAACCCAAAAACAAAACCCCCCCCCCCAACCCCCCCTTTTTCCCCTTTTGGGGGCTTTTAAAGGGGCCCCCCCTTTTTTTTTGGGGGGGTTTTTTTTTTGGGAAAAAACCCCCAACCCAAATTTTTTTTTTGTTTTTGGTTTTTTTTTTTTGGGAAAAAATTTTTCCCTTTCCCGGGGGGTTTTTAAAACCGGCTTTTTTTCCCCTTTTTCCAAATTTTAAAACCCCCAAAAAAATTTTTTTTAAAACCCCCCTTTTTTTCCCCCGGAAATTTTTAAAAAACCCCCCCCGGGGTTGGTTAAAAAAAGGGGAAAAAAAAAAAAGGACGGGGCCCCCCCTTTAAAAAAACCCCCCCCCCGGGGGGGTTTTGGGGGGGGGCCAAAAACCCCTTCCCAAATTCCCCCTTTTTTTTGGGGGTAAAATTTTTTTTTTTTTTAAAATTTTTTTTTTAAAAATTTGGGGAAAAAAGAAAAAAAACCCAAATTTTTTTAAAAAAAAAGGGGGGAAAAAAAATTTAAATTATTAAAAAACCCCCCCCCCCCAAAAAGGGGGGGTTTTTTCCAAAGGGTTTAAAAAAGGGGGGGGGTTTTTTTTTTAAAAAATTTTTTTTTGGGGGGGGGGGCCCCCCCCTTTTTTTTTGGGGGGGGTTGGAAAATTTTTTTTTTTTAAAAAAAATAAATTTTTTAAAAAAAAAAAAAAATTTTAAAAAAACCGGGTTTTTTTTGGGAAATTTTGGAAAAAAAATTTTTTTAAAAAAAAAAAAAGGGGTTTTTTTTTGGGGGGGAAAAAAAAAGGGGGGGGGTTTTTAAAAAAGGGGGGAAAAAAAAAAAAAAAAGGGCCCAAAAAAAAGGGGAAAGGGAGGGGGGGGAAAAAAAAAAAGGGGGGAAAAAAAAAACCCAAAAAAAATTTTTTTTTTTTTTAAAAAAACCCCGGGGGAAAAAAAAAAAAAAAAGGGGGGGGAAAAACCCCCTCCCCCAAAAAAAAAAAAGGGGGGGGAAAAAATTTTTTTTAAAAAAAAAAATTTTTTAAAAGGGGGGGTTTTTTTTTCCCCCCCCCGGGGGGGGGGGAAAAAAAAAAAAAAAAAAAAGGGAAAAAAAAACCCCTTAAAAAGGGGAAAAAAAAAAAAAAAGAAAACCCCCAAAAAAAAACCCCACAAAAAAAAACCGGAAAAGGGGGGGGGAAAAAGGGGGGGGGGAAAAAAAAAAAAAAAAACAAAAAAAGGGGTTTCCCCCAAAAAAACCCGGTTAAAAAAAGGGGGGGAAAAAAAAACCCCCCCTTGGGACAAAAAAAGGGAAAAAAAAAAGGGGAAAAAAGAGGGGAAGGGGGGGGAAAAAAAAAAACAAAAAAAAAACCCCCTTTTTCCCCCCCGAAAAAACCCCCCCCCCGGGTTTTTTTTTCCCCCCCCCCCAAAAAAGGGGCCCCTTCCCCCCAAAAAAAGGAAAAAATTTTTTTAAAACCAATTTGGGTTTTTTTTAAAAAGGGGGGGCAAGGGGGGAAAAAAAAAAGGGGGGGGGGGGAAAAGGGCCCACCCCCCTTTTTTTTTTTTTTAAAAATTGGGAAAAATTTTTTTTTTTTTTTCCCCCCCTTTTCCCCAAAGGGGGGTTTGGGTAAACCAAAGGGGGAAAAAAAAAAAGGGGGTTTTTTTGGGGAAAAAAAAAACCCCCCCTTTTTCCCTATATTTTTAAAAAAAAAAACCCCCCCCCAAAAAAGAAGAAAATTTTTTTCTTTTCCCCCCTTTTCCCCCTTTAAAAAAATTTTAAAAAACCCGGGTTTTTTTCCCCCCCTTTTTGGGGCCCAATTTTTAAAAAAGGGGGCCCCCCCTTTTTTTTGGGGGGGCCCCCCTTAAAAGGGGGGGGCCCCCCCCCGGGGGGGGAAAAAAAGGGGGGCCTTTTTTTGGGGGGGTTTTTTTTTTTAAAAATTTTTTTTTTTTCCCTTTTTTTTTTTCCCCATTAAAAAAACCCCCCCCAAAAAAAAAATTTTTTTTTTTCCCAAAAATTTTTAAAATTTTCCCATTTCAAAAAAAAAATTTAAAAAAAAAAAACCCCTTTTTTCCCTTTTTTTTAAAAAAACAAAAGGTCCCCCACTCTCCCTTTTTTTCCCTTTTTTAAAAACCCCCCTTTCCCCCCAACCCCCCCAAATTTTTCCCCCATTTTTCCCTCACTGCCCCCAAAAAAAATTTTTTTTGGGGGGGTTTTTTTTAACCCCCCAAAAAATAAAAATTTTTTAAAAAAATTTTTAAAAAACCCCAAAAAAAAAAATTTTTTTTTTTTTTTTCCCTTTTTTTTAAAAAAAAGGGAAAAAACCCCCCCCCTTTCCCCCAAAAAAAAAGGGGGGGGGGCCCCAAAAAAATTTTCCCCCCCAAAAAAATTTTCCCCCCAAACCCCCCGGGGGGGGAAAAAGGGGGTTTTTCCCCCCCCCAAAAAAAAAAAAAAATTTTTAAAACCTTTTTTGGCCAAACCCAAAAAAGGGGGGTTTTTTTTTCAAGGGGTTTCCCCCCAAAACCCCCCAAAAAAACCCCAAAATTTTTTTTTTTCCCCCCTTTTTTTTTTTTAAAAAATTTTAACCCCCGGGGGTTTTTTTTTTCCCCAAAAAAATTTTTTCCCCCCCCCCCCCAAAATTTTCCCCCCCCCCCCAAAAAAAAACCCCCCCCCAAAAAAAAAAATTTTAAAAACCCCCCAAAAAAAAAAAAACTTCCCCCCAAATTTTTTAAAAACCCCAAAAATTTTAAAAGTTTCCCCCCAAATTTAAATTTTAAAAACCCCCCCCCCAAAACCCCTTTTTAAAAAAATTTTTGGGGTTTTTTTTTTTTTTTGGGGGGGGTTTAAGTTTTTAAAGGGGTTTTGTTAGGGCCCGGGGCCCCCCCCCGGGGGTTTTTTTTGAAAATTTTTTTTTCCCCCCCCCCCCCCCCCAAAAACCCCCCTTTTTTTTTTAAAAAAAAAAACCCCCCCAAAATTTTTTAAACCCCCCCCCAAACTAAAAATTTTTTAACCCCCCCCCCCAAAAAACCCAAAATTTCCCCCTTTTTTTTTCCCCCCAAAACCCCCAAAAAAACCCCCCCCCCCCAAAAAAAAAAACCCCAAACCCCCCAAAAAAAAAATTTTTTTTTTGGGAAAAAATTTTTTTTTTCCAAAAAAAATCCCCAAAAAAAAACAAAAATTTTTAAAAAATTTTTTAAAGTTCCCCTTTTAAAAAAAATTCCCCAAAAAAAAATTTGGTTTTTTTTAAAAAAAAAAGGGGCCCCTTTTTTTTTAAAAGGCCCTTTTCCCCCAAAAACCCCCCCCAAAAAACCCCCCAAAAAAACAAAATTTTGGGGGAAAAACCCAAAAAAAGGGGGGTTTTTTTTAAAAAAATTTTTCCCCCCCCCCCCCGTTTTCCCCCCGGGGGGTTTTTTTTTTTTAATTAAAACCCCCCTTTTAAAAAAACCCAAAGAAAAAAAAAATTTTTTTGACCAAAAATTTTTCCTTTTGGGGGTTCCCCGGGGAAAAAAACCCCCCCCTTTTTAAAAACCCCTCCCAAAAATTTTTAAGGGGGTTTTTTTCCCCCTTTTAAAAAAAATTTTCCCCCCCCCCCAAAGCCCTTTTTTTTTCCCAACCCCCAAATTTTGGGGGAAAAATTTTTAAAAAAAACCCCCCCCTTTTTTCCCCACCCCTTTTTTCCCTTCCCCCTTTTTTTCCCCAAAACCTTTTAAAAAAGGGTTCCCCCCCCCCCCGGGGGCCCCGGGTTTCCCCCCTTTTTCCCTCCCCCCACGGCTAACCCCCAAAAATTTTCCCCAAAAAAACCCCCCAAATTTTTCCCTTTTTATTTGGGGTTTTTTTTAAAAAGGGCCCCCAACCCCCCAAAAACTTAAAAAAAAAAAAAAAAAAAACCAAAAAAAAAAATTGGGAAAAAAAATTTTTTTAAAAAAAATTTTTTGTTTTTTGGGGATGTTTTTTTTTTTAAAATTTTTTTTGGGGGGGGGGGGTTTTGGGTTTTTTGGGGGGGGGGTTTTTTTTTTTCCCTCCTTTTCCCCCCAAAAATTTCCCAAAAAGGGGGCTTTTTTTCTAAAAAAAATTTTTTCCGGTTTTTTTTTTTTAAAAAGGGGGCCCTTTTTTTTTTTTTTTAAAGGGGGGCCCCCCTTTTTTTTTTTTGTTTTAAAAAAAAGGGCCGGGGGTTTTTTTTTTTTCCGGGGGGTTGGTTTTGTTTTTAAAAAAAAAAAAAAAAACCCC
>JAMYXO010005185.1:0-15963 GCA_033310375.1 Conus canariensis
CGGGGGGTTTTATTTTGACAATCTTGGTTGTCTAAAAATGTAATATATCTGTGCCTTGGTGCGAATAGGCAATTTCCCGACAATTCTTTTAATACAAACCGATGGGTTTTTTATTTTCCGTAGATAATGTAGATCGGCATAAAAGCTTGTACACAGTGGTCAGGCGATATTAAAACAATGAAACACACACACAATTTTGTGAAAAATGACGCCCTTTCGGGGAATTTAAAATTTTCCAAGTAAACCCCCGTACCCAAGTTTGATACATGCCTCTGCTTGGACTACAACAACAAAAATTTTGGCCCAGAAATGTGTAAGCTTTTTTGTTGGGGGCCCTTTAAAACCAAAGTGTCTCGCTTTGGGACGGAAAAATAAAGGGTTTTGGAACCCCCCTTATCCTTTGTGGTGTCCCAAATGCCCCCAAGAGCGAGCCAAGGGTGCTGAAAGAGCACTGTCCTTTTTCCCTGATTTTTTTAAAAAAAACACGCTACGGGCGATTTACAAAGAGCATTAAAGTTGTATCAAAATTTGATAGCAACACTCCCAGTTTTCCTAGCCCAGCATGCATTTTGACATGCAAGGGGGGGCGATGGAGAGAGGAGGGGGGGGGGGGGGGGGGGGGAGTTTTGTGTGCAACAGATAAAGGGGGGGAAGAGTAGGGGAAGGCACGCTTGCCATGCTTAGTGTGCATTTTCATACAAAAACTTTTGTCTGTGTGCAACTTTTCTTTCTCTGCTCCGTTTTAAACCCAATCCTCTTGCACCATTTTCCCCATCACCCCCAACTTCTGTTCTCCATCTACCCCTTTCCCCTTTCCCTTTCCCCTAATTCTATCTTGCCCCCCCTCCCTCCCCTCTTTCCCCCCCCATCTCTTCCCCCTCCATAACCTATTCCCCCCTCTGTCCACCAAACCTTCTTTTCTTCCACCCTACCCCCCTTCCACTCTTCGTCTCCTTCCCTCCCCCCCTCCCCCTCCGTTGTCCTTAAGCATTTGTTCTCTCTTCAAAAGTTTCCCACAGTCATAATGGTATGTGTTCATGTATTTTTTTTCCCCATGTGTACTCAGTTCCCCCAGAAAAGCAAAAGCAGATGTGTTTGAACTAAGTTTTTCTCCACCGGGGCAGTCACAGTTCTATAAAAATTTCCCTTTTCCCTTTTGCGGGGCAGCATGTAGATGGTTTTTTTAAATCCAACAATATCAATGGGGTGTTTGTGTGGCAAATACAAAAACTGCAAAGTTTTACAAAGCTCTGGCAAAGTAGTTGACTGGAAAACTCCTGTCAGGGGGGTCATGGGTTCGATTCCCTCAGAAAACCCTTTTCATTTTTGGTATTCTTTTATCCCTATCGCTCCACCCAAAACGAGTTTGCAATGGACACAGATGGAGACGGGGTCACACAATCCAAAAATCTCAACACAAAAGGATTTCTGGAGTTTTTTCTCAAATTTCCAGACCAAAACTGCATTTCCTTCTTTCCGGCTTTGGTTTGGGATCAGTGATATCATGAAAGTAAGCGCAGGTACAACCCGTCATGCAATCTCGACCCAAAAAAAGAAAATTTGTATATCACTTCATCCTCATTTGATATAAAAAAATTCGGGCCCCTCATCCCCAAATTTTTTCATTGACCTCATTTCCCATTACCCTCCACATCTTGCCCCTTGGTTTTTTTTCTGTCAGAATTTTGGACGAGTGGTGGTGCCCTCGGGAAGGGGAGCTCCCCCATGCGGGCTCTGCAACAACAAAAAATTTTTCATCATAAGGGGCTTAGTAGGAGGTATCCCCAGTGTGTTGGATCAGAACAAACACCACTAAACACTGCCGAAGTAAACTCGGAAAGCAGTCGGTCCCTCTGGCGGGTTTCCTCATACGACTTGACCGACTGCTCTGTGTATTGCTGATACCGGGGCTGTGGCGTGATATGCCGGGCTGGGGGCAGGGAAGGGGTGCTCCCAATGAGGGGCTTGGGGAAATGCCACTAAGTGGCACGAAAAACAAGGGCCCGTCCCTCCCCTAAAAAAAAAAAATTTAAAAAAAAAAAAAAAAGAAGAAACAGCTTTAAACACAGTCCGGGGCCCATGAATGCATCTTTTTTCTTTAAAGTTTACTTTATTGTTTTTATGTCCACAAATAGATTTAAAAACCCACCCCATTTTGAATGTGAGCTGCCCCTGCAAAGGCAATGAGTTATCTCTTCTCTGTGCATGCCAAGCGGTGGTGTATCAGTTTAAACACAATAAAAAAACATGGAAAGAAGCGTCGTTGTTGTAACATGTTCATGTGTTGGCCTTAAAAGGTTTGTTTTCTGGGAAGTGAATGAGGGAAAAGGGGAAAAGGGCGCCGTCCTGGTGTAAAAGTTAGCATGTGCACCTCACCATATACAGTTTCACAAAGTGTTCAATGGGCAGCACCAACTAAAATTTGGCTGCAAATGGGGCCCTTTACAATACTGACCACCTTTTGCACCATTTTAAATCTTGATTTTCTCAGATTCTGGTTCATTCAAGAGCAATTCAAATCTGAAAGAAGGGCCTTCACATTACCCCCCACAAATTCTTATTCATACCTATATAATGTTCAAAAAATTTTTTTCTACCAAACTTTTTAAAAGGGAAGTTACGGGGGTCAGATTTCCCAAAACAAATATTGATTTTAATGTTCCTTAAAAAACTGAAGAAACCCCTTATTTTCATTCACCAAAACCCGAAAAGCATTCTAAAAAAAACATTAAAACAATGTCCTTTTCAAATTTGATATAAACGGGATTAAATTAAAGCAGAGAACAGACTGAAAAAATAATGAAAGAAAAGGGGAGAAGCAACAATACAAGGGGGGGACAGACAATGTGGCACGTGGCCCCGCGACTGCAAAAGGGGCCCTACAGGCTTTCACAGGGAGAGAGGCTTCACAGGGGAGGGGGGGAAGAAGGGGGAGAGAGAGAGAGAAAAAGAGAAGGGGAGAGAGAGAGAGAAAGAAAATGACCATGCTTCCAAATGATTTTAAGGGAACAACTGCATTAGTTTTTTCACGACTGTACACCACTGAACAAAGTGAAACTACAAATAGGGGAAATCAAACATAAATTGGGTTTTCAACATGAGGAGAATCAGTTCATAAACTAAAACTTTTTACCCCCTGGAACTGCTTTCCTTTTGGGCAGCATTTAAACCAAGTGCTTAATTTCCTTATCACATCACTGCTGGAACTCACAATACAGAAATCCTTGAGAAATTTTTATTTTCAGACATCACAAATTTGACAGAGAAAAAAAAAAGGAAAAGGGAAAGATGGAAAAAAGGGGAAACGAATTTTTATTTAAAACCCCAAGGGAACCCACTATCCCCATCACCCCAAATCGTAAACCCTTAGATTACAAATTTTTTGATTGCATACATCAGAACTTTTTATTATGAAAGGTACAGTTCTCAAGAGGTAACTGTGTAGAATTGGGCTAAGAACCCCCCCAAAACCCTAGGGTTTAAAAAAACAAAGATTTTTGTCAATCCGGGGAATAACTGCAATCAATTGCGCACATGAACAAGGTGGGACGGGGAAAATTTTTTCATTCATAATAACCCTTAAGGCACTGAATCTTATATCGCGGAAAATTACCGAAGGGTTTGGCTTTCTTTTGGCTGCTTTTATCGTAAGCTACACCAGTGATATGGAACACTCCACTCAGAGCAGGCTTTACCCCCCAAAATAAACCAAATCAAAAGCACCATAAACAAGGGGGCCAACTCCAGACCAACACCCCCCCCTTGCACAGGTTGTAGTTTTCCTTCGGGAAAGGTAAGACAAGCTACTTAAGTCTACCACACTTGTCACCGGGGCTGCATCAGCATTCCCCTCACCAACAGTCAACCAAACACACGAATTTTCACCAAATCCACAAATTTTAAAATGTCGACTGCCCAAAACAGAATGATGACCTCCCCCACTTCTGTACGGTCTCACAAACACATGCACACACACTTACTCTCTTCTTTACATCTTCTGGCAAAAAAAAATACTCTGGGTAATCTTGCTCCCATCATCAGATTTTTTCTGTCGAATTCGTAGAAACCACCGGAGAAATAACCAGCAGAGAAAATTTCAACTCTCGTCGCTGCTTGTCCCCGCACAAAAATGCACCACTATTTGTCTGTGAGATGGCGGGTGGGAGATGAATTATGAAATGGGGCGGTGATGGAAAAAAAAAATTTCACCATAGTTCATCATGCCCGAGCTGTTTTTCAAAGGAGGGACTGCTGCGGGGAAGCTTGAGAGAGTCATTCACATCTCCCAAACACAGACAAGTTTTTTTTGTGAATCGGGAAAAGAAGGGGGCGTACATTTTTAAAAAAAAACTTTGCTTACAATGGTTTCTACAACAAACTAAAATATGCAAAGATGCAAAAAATGGGGTTCAATTTTTCTTGGTTTAGTGAATAAAAGATGTGTCAAATTTTTGGTACTAACCACTGCTCCACTTTGTGACCTACCAAGGAAAGACTTCTTTTTTTGCTTGCCCTTTTACAAATATACACTTTTTTTCCCCCTTAGACTGAAAATTGGCCTTAAAATCGATACAAAAGCATCTGGCATTGAACATATTTATGGATTAAGGGGAAAATCAAAATTATGGAAAAATTCACTCTTCCCTGCACAACTGCAAAATATTCTTTTTAAAAAAAGGCCCCAAAATCTTTCACAATTTTTCCCGGTTAGGATCTGGTGGGTTCCTTCAATTTTTTTTCCCTCCATTTTAAAAAGGAAATGGTAAAAAATGCGAAAAACCCTTAAAATTGCAACCAAAAATTTTTTAAAACCTGCAAAAGCAAACAAACACTGCCAAAAAGGATAAACAGCTCCAAAAAAAGAGAGGCATGTGTGAGTGCAGAACATCACAATATGCCTGTGAGTTCCATTTGGGGCTTTTTGGGCATGAAAAGGGCCCCCATACAATAAAACACCCACCCTATGTTAGATTAAAAGCGTCCCCTACAACACAATTTTCTAGAGAATTGGTCAAAAACGTAATTCTCCCAGCAACCAAAACCTTTATCTTATGGTTTGTTTACATTTCTAGGGGTAATGATTTTTTAAAAAATTTTTTTTATTCTCTGCGCACACGAAAATGGGGATTTTTGTGTTAACCCCTGTTTGGCTAGTAAAAACCATGTAAACCCTTTAGCATTCAACGGCAGTTAGCCACTCTGTCGGGGCCCCAAATTTTTTCCGGGGCCCCAATGCAGTCATAAACGTCACGTGAGTCCCCCACTTCCGGCCCCGGAAGAAGCCAGTGTCAATTTCCCATACGTCTTCAGCGAGGCCGGTGAGGTAAAACCCGAGAACCTTGGGGCCAGAGGGGAAGGAGGGGGGAAAATTTAAATCTGACATGGTAAGTATACTACCCCAAAAAGGGAGAAAACAAAAAACTCCCCCTTTTTGGCGCAATACTTTACCCTGTCAGACCATAGCAAATTTAAAGGGAAACGGAGGAGGGGAGGCCCTGTGTTTTGGGGTTGAACCCATATGGTGCATTGGCCCCACAAAGGAAATCCCCTTAGACCCTCAGCTTGGTAGGGGGATATCCCTCAGGTAAAAATTAATGAAGGGTTTTTCCCCGAACGCCAGTGGGCTGCCTCCAGGGGTGGCGCAGGGGGAAGAGTACGGGAAACGCTGTGGAAAGGGGCCAGTGCTCTGACCTCGGGGGGCCCGGGTGTAGGACAGGGGGATTCCTTGTACGCCTGAGCGAGGTAATCTCACCGTTTTGGAACCACCTGGGATATTTTCCCGCCGAGAAAATCTCTAGTATTTTTGGGGGTTGGGGAGATAAGGAGTCGTTCTGGGAGGCCCCCCGGGGGCGTGTGCGTTCCCAGTAGTCCCTTTAGACACCTGGGGGGCAAAGGTCCTGTCCCCATCTTTTTCTCCCTTTCCCCAAAGTGTCCTCAGGGAAAAGGGGATTGCGAGGAAGAGAGGGGGGGGTCCCCGGTTCTTGATTCTTTGCCAAGAACCCCGGGAAGGAACTTGAAGAGACTGAGGGGCCCTGTGGAAGGCGATATTCGGGGGTCACCGCGGGAGGGCGTAAATTTCATTCGTCTTCGGCCCCGAGGCCAGGGCGAGGAGAAAGGTGGTTTTAAAGGGGGGGAGGTCAAAAGGAATAGAAGCAAGGGGTTTAAAAAAGGGGGGTTTTTCGAGGGCATCGAGGACCGTAAAAAAGGCCCCAGAGGGGGATGCGCCTAGGGGACGGGGCTTCCCGTAGAGCAACCCCTCAGACACCTCTCTGGCAGAAAGTCATTGTCAAAAAAGGGCCCCCGAGTTGACGAATGTTTGGGGCAGATAGCTGATCTGTAACCGAAGGAGCAAGCCGCAGCTTAAGGGGGAAAAGGAAGGTGGGGAGGAAATTTCCTATTTGGATGTTTGGGGGGCAGCCCGGGAACAGAGTTATCTGGGCACCAGGCTACCATCTCTCCCAACGGTAGTTGTAAGGGGACTCGGTGTTCCCGGAGATCCGGGGGTTAAATCCCGTAATCCCGAAGGCCCCCCGCCCCGGCTATGTGTCAAGGGCGGGAATGGGGTCTGTCCGAAGGGGGTAGCTGCAGAGTTTGCAGTTTGGGGTGGCATAGAAGCCACGGTGTAGGGAACATGTTGGGAGGAGTGAGGGGGGACCTGACCGGGTTGCTCAGCATGCCCACGGGGGCTGACCCGGGGGGGGAACGGGGGTGGGGACGGGTCCGGGAACCAAGACTGGGGGGGCCCACCATGGCGTTACGAGGAAATCAGCCGGGGTCTTTCCAGCCTCCCCTTCCTATCACCTTTGTGGGGTGGGGAAAGGGGGGGGAAAGGCATATGCCATTTGGCCCTCCGGGGGGGAGGGATAGGGGGTGGCCGCCAACCCGGGTGATCTGGAACGGGGGGGAAACGTACAGGGGCAGGGAAGGTTGAACCGGTGGAAAAACAGGTCGATTCATGGGCACAAAAATGCCCCAAAACCCCCGCAGGGGTATGTTTTTGGGGGTCCACTCCGTGGGGAAGGAGAGACTTCGACCTGTGATGGAAATCCGCCAGGATGTTCTTTCCCGCTAGTGTCTCGCCGGGGAGGGTGATTCCCCCCCGCCGTGCACCACGAAGGGGGGCCTCGCCCTGAGGGAGAGGCCTATGGAGGGGGGCCCCCTCCCCCTTTTTTTGCATGCAAGCTACCGGGGAATGTCCGTGAGAGGAAACAAGTCGGCGGCGCCCTTTTTGTGTTGGAATTGGAGAAGGGCTAGCCTGCCCGTTCCAGCTCCAAGGTTGATGTGGAGGCTTGAGTTTGTGAGTCTCATCCCCCCGAGGGGTGACTCTCCTCCACGTGGGGCCCCCCACCCAAGTTGGAGGCGTCTGTAAAAAATTTTCCATTTTTTTTGGGTTGGGGAGATGGGGACCCCGGTGGAGAGAGTGGTGGAGTGAGCCACCCCCGCCCCAAATGAACCAGTTCCGGGGGGAAGCCCTGGTCCCAGCGGTCGGGGTCTGTGCCCAACGTCCGGGGGAACCCCCCTCTGAAGGGGGTTGGGTTTTTGGGGACCCCCCCAGGGGGGAAGAGGGGAGACAGGGACCCATCTTTCCCCTAGGAGGGGGGGGACAGGGTTTGGCCGAGGTGTGGGGGTGTCTGTGACGGCGGAGATGAGGGCCACTACGTGCAGACCCTCCGGGGTCGGGGAGACTACATGGAGTTGTGTCGAAACTCATCCCAGGGAAGGAAAAACCTCTGGCGGGATGATTTCGCACTTGTTGGGGTTTTGTGAAAAAACCCCCAGTGTGGAGCACAGCCCAAAGGAGGCGGGTGTGTTGGGGCTTGGCACTGGGGCCGGAGGGGGCCAAGAGGCCAGTCGTCCAGTACACAGGGGGGGCGGATGTTTCCCCCCTGGCTGGGAGGCCATCTCCTTGAAAACCCTTTCGTGAAGGGGGAAGGGTGCCCCGGAAGGCCGAAAGGGGGGGCCCTAACTGGGAACACTCGGCCCCGCCCAAAAAACCGTAGGAATCGTCTGTGGACCGGGGGTGAATCAGGATTGAAAGTAGGGGGTCCTTGGTCTTTGGATGTGGCCCAGTGGAGAGGGATGGGCTCGGATCTGGGGGGGGGGTTCCATCTTGAACTTGGTGGGCCTGGGAAAATTGTTGAGGGGCAAAAACTGAAAGGGCCCCATCCTCCCCAGGGGGTTTTTGGGATCACAAGAGGTAGAGTAGAGCCGGGGGTTTGGGTAGGAAAAACCTCCGCGATGGCCCCTTTCTTTAGATCTTGGACTTCCGGGGAAGAGCTTTGCTTTGGCGGGGGATGGGGTTTGGGGGGGGGAGGGGGGAGAACATGGGGGGGGGCCCCCCGTGGGGGCCAAGGAGGCGAAAACCCTTCCGTAGCACCGCCATATCCAGGGGTTAGGCGCATACGTCCCACTGGTGGGCCCCTGCCGGGGGAAAGGGTGCCCGCCCGGGGGGCGGGGGGGGTTGGGCCGGTGGAGGGATAGGGCGGGGGGGGGTGCTCCCTGATTAAGTCCACCCCCGGGCTTTTCCCCCTAGTCGCTCCGGAGCGGGATTTTTGGCCGAACCGAAAATTTTGCTGAGGGGTTTTGGGTTTTAGGCCTTGGGAGAAGATTAGTCGCTTGCGGGCCCGTGCGGTGCGGGAAGGGGCGATTGCCTGGGATAGGGTCTGGGGCCTGGGAAGGAACAAAAGGGGGGGGTCTAGCGGGCGGGCGGTGGCCGGGGCCAAAGGACCACCCCGCTTGCTTTTTCCTCAACTGCTTGGGGGCTAGCGCACCGAATCCCCCAAAGAGGTTTGGCCTGGCCCGGGATGTCGCGGGGCCCGCCTTAACCGGGGAGGAGGGGGCCGCGCCAGCCCCGGCATCTCCCCCGGCCCAAAACAAGCTTTTTGAAGTGGCTTCTGCTGCGCTGTCCCCCGCAGCCGAAAGGTGATGCAAATCCTGTTAACAAAGTGTCGCAGAAAGGATGGGAACAAGCGGGGTCGGCCCTTTGGGTGCCCCAGAGCCCGAGTCCCCCGGTACTGGGGAAGCACCTCATCCTGGGCCATAGAGCCTCCGCTGCTAAGGAGCATGCCCAAGTAGGTGTGCCCCCGCCGTGGTGTGGAGATCCCCATCCTGGCACTCGGTCCCTTCCTTCAGGTTCTTAAATGAGATGGTCCGGAAAAGGGGGGGGGCAGGTGGGGGATAAACCCAGGGTCCGACGGGGAAATGCCCATCTCCCTGGTCAGGGGGATTGCCCGAAAAAAAGGAGGAGATTTTGAGGGTTCTTTTGGGCCCCCCGAGGGGGGAAACCGACCTGGGCTGCATTGGGGCCCGAGAGGGGTCCCTGTCCGGTGGGGGGAGGGCTGCGCCCCCTGGCCCGCGAGTTGCTGGGCCCTTCCCCAATTGAGGCGAGGAGGGGGGCAACGTCTTTGGTCTAGACTCGGGGCCGGGGGGGGACCGGCGAAATGGGAGGGGGAGAAAAACTTCTCACGGGTGCGCCCTCCCCCAACGAGGTCTGGTCGCCATTCTATCGTCGGACATGACAATGGGGTGGGGGCTAGTTTTTCCCTCATGTCCGCCTCAGGGAGGAGGGTCCGAGAGGGTTCATAACCCGTCATCAGGAGGAAATTCGGGGGTGCCTGTAGTATCCCCGGTGGCCCTATAATCGGCGGCCCCGGGACATGTCCTCCCGATCGGACAGCCCCGAGGAGGGGAGACCAAGGCGCCCAGGCAAGTGAGGCCCGGGGCCCATTCGACCATATAGCTGGTCGTACTGGGTTTTGGGCGTTAAGCCACTGGTCTCCCTCGGGGCAAGACCCACCGGTCCCCGGGGGGAAACGGTGGGGGGCCCTGGGGGTGTGGGCCAAAAATCCCCGGGGCCCCGGGAACCTTAAAATCACTTTTGGGGGGGGTTTTTGAGAGGCCGGGGCCTGCGCCCCCGTCCAGGCCTTGCATTTGTACCATACACGCCCTTGGGAAGGGGCCTGGGAGGGCAAAAAGGTATGGGGGGGGGGGTGCGGAAGCGAGCCCCCCAACCCGCGAAAGTGCGGATTGGTCAGGATGGGTCCCGTGTTCCTCCCCCTGGAGGAAAATAGTATTTTCCCTTGGGTTCCCGCGGTAATCCCCCCCCGGGAAGGGGGACCGCGGACGTTGCCCAAAGGGGGACCAAAAAAAAAGGTCGGTTCCCCAACGTCCAATACCCCCTAGGGAAAAAGGTCGTTCGATGGGGGTAGGTCGACCGTCCTTGTTTGGGCACGGCCGGGCCCTGGGCGGCGGCCCCCGCACCCCAGGATTATGGCCCCCCCCCGAGGTCGTGCTCGGGGTGACCAAAAGGCTGTTTCCCCGGATCGAAGCGCTCCTCGACTCGGTGTTGGCTGCACCCGTGCCCGGTGGGGCCCGAGCGCTATGATTTGGACGATCAATTGGGGGGGAAAAAGGAGATAGGATCATCAAGGCGAGTGACGGATGGTGATTCCACCCAACCGTCACCCCTGGTCCGCGGCCGGCAAGGTGCCCCGGGGGCCGAGATTCGCGGGGCTCGATGATAGTGAGAAGTTCCGACGAGTCCCTGGGTAAGGGCAACTGGCCGATGGAGAAGGGGTGGGGGAGGGCCCGGGGAAATTCCTTGGCTAGTCCCTTGCTCGGGCGGGGCCCCCTTTAGGGGAGCCTTGCCCCTTTGATTTTTGGCAGCACCTTTAGGGGGGGCTTTGCCTTAACTTTGCGGGGAGATCAAAAAGAAAGGGATTTTGAAATGGGGGGCCCCTTGCTATCAGCCTTGGGCGCCCGGGGTCGTGCGTCCTCGGTTTTGGTAGACGAGGAAAGATCACGCGTCCCTTCCGCGGAGGGGTCGTCTCTGTCTACCTGAACCTACTTATCGGTGTGAACGGATTTCCTGAGATGGAACGACCCCGCGGGTTCCCGGGAAATTGAGCGAACTCCCAGCATGGGTGGGGTCGACCCGCGGTGTCCCTTTACCCCTGTTGGGCACGTGGATAGAGCAAACCCGGAACACACGACCGAAAAGAGGGAAAGGGGCCCATCGAGAAAATCAATTATCTCGTCGTCCGGGGTGTCGTGCAAAAGGGTCGAGGAAACGACTGAAAACCAAAATACCCCACACCCACCGGTCGGGTGACTGGTATGGCTATTAATACAACTCTTTTTGGGGGACTAAACTTAAAAGCAGATCATGTCAGCACCCTTACTCGAACACGTTCTACCTTTTTGGAAAGGGGATTATTAGCACTAACCTTAATAAATGGAACCAGCACAAAAAAGCTTTTGAACCCGGGCTCGGGAATATGGTGGGGAACACGCCCCGGCGAGCGGTCCGACGATCGCGAGTAACAAAAGGGGCGCGAGAAATGCCGGTAAAAGAACAAAAATTTTTAAAAAATGCTCCGAGAGGGCCGGGAAAAAAAGTAATTTTTTTAATAATTTCGCTCCCACCAAAACCTCCACGGGAAAATACCGGGTCTAGTGCAAGCCACCAACTGAATCAAGTGGAAAAAAAACACAGCAATTTAACAAAAAGGCAATTAGGCGGCGAGCACAACTTATCTTGCTTTGAAGGCAGGGGCCCAAGAAGAATGGCTATAGAAATTTACACTGGCTTCTTCCGGGGCCCGGAAGTGGGGGACACACGTGATGTTTATGACTGCATTGCCCGGGGGAAAAAATTTGGGCCTGACAGAGCGGCTAACGCCGTTGAATGCATGGTCTGACATGGTAAAATAATACGCCAAATAAAGCTGAGCCAGGAAACACTGACTGAATGAAGACCATCTTCCTGATGCGAAAATTTGTGTGGTTGACCCATGTGACCCCCAAATGTTTAGTTTTGACAAATGGAATAACGTAAAACAAAAGGGGAAAGGGAATCACTAGGAGGGAGGAGAGGGCAGCTACCCACCTCAACACGCACGTTTTTTTCCACTACGGCAGGCCCCCAACCCCCATCCATTAAACATTAAAAATTTTTTCCACAAACCCAAAAAAAAAAAAAAAAAAAAAAGGTAAATGATTTTCAATGACAAATAAAGGAAAAGACAGCCAAAAAGGGGAAAAAAAAAAAGGATGAATAAAGAAAGCCAAAACAACAAAAAAAAAAAAAAAAAAAAGGCAGGTAAAAAAACAAAAGGGGCAAAAAAGGGGGGAAATCATGCAGAATTTTTAGAAGGGACACAATCTGTAATGAAAACCTCCTGCAACCTTATGGGGGTGCTGCTACATTTCAGGCACTTGGGGGTTCATGGAGGGTCAAATGCATGCCCGATTGGGTCACAGGGGGAGGCATTTTAGAGGCGGGGGGGATCAGCTTCCCCTGTCGATGAACTGCTTTTTTCAACTCTGGGGGTTTTTAACAGCTTTTCTTTCCTCTCCCGTCCCTCAAATCAAAGGAAGGATCTAAGTATGAGTGCACCCAATAAAGGGGCATCAATGGAGTCTTTATTTCCCGCTGCCATGGGAAAGTGCCTTTTGACTTAAAAAAAAACCCCAAAAAGATATTTTGGGTACTCTTTGTTTTCACAAGGCTACCATTTTCTTGAAGCCCTTTAAAAATCTCCCCCCCAAAAGTACCTTACATCAAACCCCAAAAAAAAAAAATTATTTTGATTGATTGATTGAGAGAGAGACGGACAAGAGAGGAAAAAGTGTGCGCGAATAAACCATTTTTTTCAAGGGGGACAGTGCGGTTTCAAATGTGTGTTTTTCCCGATTTGGAAATGTTGGCAGACGTAATGTATAAAAATGCGACCTGGTGCTACAGATGCAAATAATATAGATTAAATTTTAGGGGTTAAGTAAACTTTAAATTTTAATCAATTAGATACGAAAATCCCGATATCAGAGGCAAAAAAATTGTCAGAAAAATGATGTAGGAATGGTAATATAAAAAAAAAAAAAAAAAAAAAAAAAAAGAAAAAAAAAATGGAAAAAGAACTGAGAGGAAGGAAGATGGTAAAATCAACCCCTGTCTCTGTTTTTGGTGAGAAAGGGAGCGCTCAATTCCTTCCATAAAGGTTCGAAAAAACACTGGGGATTGCTCCCGTTTTTCTGCTGGTTGTAAAAAGATGAGTTCTCCCTGACTTTTCTGAATACTGAAACCACCAGGGAAGAAGAAAAACCCATAAACAATTGTTACCCTTTCATCAGCTGGGGGCAAAGCTTATTGTCATGACAGCTGCACAACCCAACAAAACCAAAAAAAAAAAATATGCTCTTGCTGGTCTGGGCCCTCATAGATTAGGAACTTTTGGACTTTTCGCAACCTATTTCCCCCCAGAAAAAAATTTTAGTAAGCGAATGGAAAATGTGAAGAAAAAGGGGTTTCCCGGGGGAATAGTGAGTGCACCATGAAAAGATACACCGAAAATGTCCTTGGTTCTCTCACTTTACATCAACCAAAAAGGGGTTTACATTTAATTAGACTGTGCTCGCCTCTTTTAAGCCCTTCTTGAACAAAAAATAGTCGCCTGCTAAAAATTTGGGCATCGTTAACCCTTCTGCTCAGTTTGTTCAGTAAAAAAATGCAAGGTACACCTAGTTTTCTCCAGCACATTCAACCACAGTAGGTGCTAACATTTTTGAACAGCCAGCCCTGTTCTCAGAAAATCGGTGAGATTACAAAGTGGCTCTTGGAAAGTGTTTAAAACCAATTTTAAAAATAAGGAAGGGCCCCCTTCAAAGGAAGCTCTTTCCATTTTTATTATAATCCCAAATATGAAGAAGCCCTTAAAACCAACAAGGCTTTTTCGGGAAAAACAAACAGCCTCCAATTGGGATCTCACTAAGGGCAATCACTTGGCTGGCCCTATTTTGGGAACTGAAGCGAGGTTAGCCCCCTGCCTCCCAATTTTATTTAAGGGGAGGGACCCCTATCTTATACATTGTTCCCTAAAAAAACGGCAAAAGGGTTTTGGTTTGTATAGAATGTCGAAAAACAAAAAATGTATTTTTAAAAAACCATCAAACGATTTTCAAAGCAACAATTTACATCTTCATTTAAGAAAGGCCCAGTAGATGGTCGGAAAAATCCCAGGGTTTGGACAGTCCTCAAACATGAGATGTTGAGCATGTCGCAAATCTTTGCAGGATTTCGGGGAACCCCAGAATGGCGTAGGAAAGACTTGGTTCATCAACCTTTGGGTGCCCTGTCTTCTTCTTCTTAGGTTAGGCAGCGAAGAGAACTTGATGATGTTGTCCGGGGTTGCACAGCACCCTACACACCAGGACCCTGAAAAACAAACACAACCACTTCACCAAAACCAACAAAAATGTTTCACACTCAATACACGCAACCATGAAGAAACACTTAGTACAGATTTAGGATAAAAGCTTATGCAGCACGGGCTCACCGCTCTATCCCCATCCTATTCCCTTTCAAGAAAAGGGTTTTTGCCACATTAAGCCACACACAAAGAAAATTCAATTTTAAACACCAAAAAATTCATCTTTAGATTGTCCCTCCTAAATTTTCAATTCAAACGAAATTTTTGGTTCAACAAACCCTTTTCTGCGGTTCCCATATGATGGACAAAAAAATCCCCGACCAGGTCTCACTTTTGACAAAAAAAATTCAGGGTTTATGCATACTGACATTATGTACTTTTTAAACCCACACAACAGTTTTTCAATTAGGGAACATCCTGATCTAAGATTTAAAACGTGTATATAGGTAACAGACACAAACATGATTTTCAATTATTGGAAAACAGTCACTGATCAAACGTAGTGTACGTTTTTGTTAACACACACAAACAAAAATTTCAATTACGGAACAGTCACGTTAAGACTGTAGTGTAGTATATGTTAACACACATAAACTATTTTAAATTTTGGGAACAGTCACTGATCTAAACGAGACTGGTTATTTAAATTTATAAAATTTCTAAAGAAAAACTTTAAATTTTTCATGAGATTCATAGATCATTGAAAAGCGTCATCTCCTATCATCAACAAATGAAAAAACCCACTGGGGGGGGGAGCAATCGACCCAGGGCCACCAGCCCCTCAGAAATGGTGGACAAGATGTAAGAAAGATTTGGGTTTTTTCCAGGCTGGCTACAAAAGTATGTGGTCTTGAGCCAGGCACCCAACAGTCCGTATTTTTTGACTCAACTTTTGGGTAGTCCTGCATGTTTCCAAACTTTAAGTTAAGGACATCAACTGTAGGAAACACAAATACTTGACAAGTACAGAACTCAAACTTGCGCATATCTTCCAACAGATAACAATTCTTTAAACCCTGCAATTGACCCCTTCTTCAACCCTATTACTTTTAAATCACTTGCTTTTTTTGTCTGCAAATGCGGGCATCGTACGACAAAGCTTACAAAGCCCAAAGTCCCATATGAGGATTTGGGTTTTTGAAAATTCGTTGCTGGGCCGAGTGATGTTCAGGTACGAAACTCAAACCAGCGATTTTTTTTTTTTAAATTTTGCACTAATATGATTGCAGCATCACTAAAAATTTTAGTGTCTGTCAGCTCATTCATAAATTTTAATTTTTTCCTACCTTATACAAACCCCGGGTTTTTTGGGTTTAGCAAGGAAAAAAATCTCGTGGCATGGGTGAGTTAATAACTATTTGAGACACCATATAAGAATAAAATCCAAAATGCTTTTCATTATGAGATCTGCCCTGTTTTTCTAAGACATGAACAATTCTTAAACCACAAGTTGACCCACTTCATTCAAGCAACCTATTGATTACATAGGGCAGAGACAAGAAATCAAAAAAGTATTTCCTTTGAGGTCTACAATTTTTCTCAAAGACCCACCAGTCCTTCCCTCATACCAAAACCAAAAGCATCACCAAAACATGCCTAGATGAAAAAATAAAACCTTTTTAAATTTCCCTGTATTTTGGGCCAAGGTTTCTCATTTTTAAAAAAGTCCTCCCATTTTTTTTTTTCCCAAGCAAGTAAAGTACTTGGGAAAAGAACACCGTAAATATAACAATATCACAAAAACCTGACTTTTCTT
>JAMYXO010005186.1:0-15960 GCA_033310375.1 Conus canariensis
CCGAATGAACGAATGAATGACTGAACTACTGACTGAACGAATGAATGACTGAACGACCGACTGACCGAATGAAAAATGAATGACTGAACGACCGACTGACCGAATGAAAAATGAATGACCGACTGACCGAATGAATGACTGAACGACCGACTGACCGAATGAATGACTGCACGACCGACTGACCCAAAGAACGACTGAATGACTGAACGACCGACTGACCGAATAACGACAACGACCTACTGACCAAAAGAATGACTGAACGACCGACTGACCGAATGAACGACCGACTAACCGAAAGAATGACAGAACGACTGACTGACCGAATGAACGACCGACTGATCGAAAGAATGACAGAACTACCGACTGACCGAAAGAATGGCTGAACGACCGACTGACCGAAAGAATGACTGAACGACCGACTGACCGAAAGAATGACTGAACAACCGACTGACCGAAACAATGACTGAACGACCGACTGACCGACCGATTGAGCAAATGAATAAATGAATGACTGAGCGAGCGACTGAATGACTGAACGAGCTATCGACCAAACAAAATGTACCAACGCATGACTGAATGACCGACTGAACGAATGAATGACTAAACGACCGACCGACCGAACAAATCTACGAACGAATGTCTGAACGACCATCTGAACGGATGGACAAATGAGCTTGCGTCCGATCGACCGAGCAAGCGCACGGGAAAACAAAAACAAACTTGAAAACAGCAACAAACAAACAAACAATCAAATGAATGAACGAAAGAAAGGAATGAATGAAGAAAGCAAAAAATGAAAACTAAAAAAAAAAAAAAACCCCAAAAAAAATGTGACAAGTAGCGCAGCAAAGAATGAAAAGAACATAAACAACTACAGGGGGATCAAACAAAGGACAGACACTATTATGAGAAGGAAAGGTGAGACACAGGGGTTTACAAAGAATGAAACAAAGAGGGGGGAAGGAAGTCGGGGAGAACGGGGGTATTATGGAGGAGTAAGGAAAACAGAGGTGGGGGAAGAGAGAGAGGGAAAGGTGGTGTGCACGTGCGCGCGCGCGTGTGTGTATACGTGTGCGTGCGCGAACGAACGAACGCAGGTATGTGTGTGTATTCGTGTGTGTGTGTGTGTGTGTGTGTGTGTGTGTGTGTGTGTGTGTGTGTGTGTGTGTGTGTGTGTGTGTGCAAATAGTTGTTACAGGTCCAATTCCATCATGCAATAGTCTATCTAATTTCGACTCTAAATGCGTATCTCACATTAGTGTTGACGTAATCTTTTCTGTAATGATTTTCTCTCTCTCTCTCTCTCTCTCTCTCTCTCTCTCTCAGGGGTCAAGGTCGGGATGTAACAACATGGCGACGTGTTTTTGTTCCGCTGAGTCTTGAAAGTAAAAAAAGTACAACTACGTTGTCCCAAGCAAGGTGGGGAAGACCTGCACCATGCCAACCTGTCTCCAACAACATAGGCAGTCTACAGGCAGGTTGATTTTTGTACTGTCAAATATCTTACGAAAGAAATCCTGCATCAAACACCCTGTTGGTATTCTGCTGCTGTGGCAAGGATGTGGTACAATGGCAACACACTACATTCGCTTCTCGATCACTTGTGAACTGTTTTGTGGTAGGACAGTTTGGTTCAAACGCTGTGACGAGTCCGTGTGCAGACAGGGTCGTTTTGGGGTGCTGACAGCTACTGCAGTAGTTTTCATGTGCTTGTTTCTGTTGTCGTGTGGTGGACCGGATTCACCACAGAGGACAGGGACAGAACAGGACACCGGAAGGATAGACCTAGTGGATACTGGCACCCAAGCTTCGTTTGGGCCACCTGATTCTTCGCCCATGGAAACTGACCATGAGAGAAGCCTCATGCACGGTATGTACCAGTGTATTAGAGACGGTATCAGTGATGCAATGATAGAGGCTACCAGAGAACTGAAAGAACAGCAAGCAATAGAGCATGAGAAAATGAGATCAACACAAGCTAATCAGACTGAAAGGCTAGAGACCAAAATGCAACAAATAAGTGATAATTTGTCTGATTTACTGGGAAGGGTGGAACACAGACAGAAACAGGTTGAGGAGGAGTTGAACCTCATGAGACTACAGTATGAGAGCGTGCAGGAAGAAAATGACAGTCTGAAGAAAGAGATTGACTTGCTGAGAAATAAATGTGATTCTCTAGAAAATCACAGCAGGAGGAACAACCTCTTGTTTTTTGGCATCAAGAAAGAGAAGGCCCAAGAAAATTGGGAGGAGTGTGAACTAAAGGTGAGAACTGTGATCAGAGAGGGAATGGGCCTTGAGGGGGAGATAGCCATTGAAAGAGCACATAGAATTGGAAGAGGAATGCAGTGATAGTCAAATTCCTATCATATAAAGACAAGACTACGGTTGTTAAGAATGAAAAAAAATTGAAGAATTCAGACAGTTATCAAAATGTGTTTGTCAGGGAAGATTATTCAGAGATTGTGCGCAGGAAAAGACAAGGACTGAGAGAGAAAGCAAAGCAGGTGTATGATGGTGGTCAGAAGGTACAAATGAAATTGGACAAACTGATTAGAGAGGAAGGTGTCTACACATACGACATCGGGAAGGAAATGGTGATGAACGTCAGCAGAATCAGGAGGAGACCAGACGAAGAAGTCAGTGAATCAGTGGAAACCAGACTAGACAGGAAGCGGGTAGATGGAAATGAATATCACCCATCATCAGAGAAAGACGGATTGACTGATTCTCCATCTGAGGATACCTTCCCCCCCCCCTCCCCCCCCTCCCCCATCCCCCCTCTCTCAAAACCAAGCGACGGCAACAACGACGACAGCAGTAGAAGTCGTCTGTACATTCTCCCTACGGCGGAGTACCCAAGTGCGAATCAAACGAAGCACTGGCCAACGAGTGAGAAGACGATGACGGGTCAAGGGTCAAAACAGGAAGCTACACGGTCAACACGGCGGCATAGCAGCATTGTTGCGCAATCTTATAGCCCGGTGAGGACACGTCAAAGTGCGGGCTTGTCAACACAAAGCAGACCAGGCGTAAAAGATAGGCGTGACAGTGTGAATTCAAACACGTTACACCAGTGGATGAAGCCAGCCAATACACAAGCGCGGGGAGGAAGGGGTGGGCGGGTTGGAGACCAACAAGGCAGGGGAAGTTGTGAAATCGGTGGGGGTAAGGAGAGGAGTGCTAGTGGGGGTGGGCGTGGGGGTGGTGAGGGTGGTAAAACAAAAAGATGACGGTATGGCCGAAGCCCGGAGAATAAAGTTATAAACATTTGTACGTGGAACTGTGACGGTTGGTTGCAGAAGCTGGACATCCCTGATGTTATTTCAACAATGTTATCTTTCGATATTTTTGCTTTAAACGAAACTTTTGTTTATTCAAGTACAATTTCATACACACCTTTTAGTAACTGTGATGTGTTTGTCTCTAGAGCTATAAAATTATCACATCAAGGGCGATATTCGGGAGGAGTGATCGTGTTTGTTCGAAAAAGTTTGGCAGGATTTGTGGAAAGAATTGATACTAACTTAGAACAAATGATTATTTTGAAACTGGACGGAAGACTGATAGGGACAAATAAACCGGTATTTCTGATTTGTACATATATTCACCCTTATGATAGTAGGTTCTGGAGACAGTCACGTCACGGCGTTGGCATAGAGATCATCGAACAATGTTTAATGGATTTATGAAAGATTTGAAGATTTTTATGTTATGATTTGTGGTGATTTGAATGCGAGGACTGGATGTGAGAATGCAATGTTAAATGATGAGCTCTCTCATAATAATGTGTGGGAAACATTGCGCACTGCAGACCAGGTAAACTATATATTTAAGAGAAGCTCTGATGATAAAGAAGTTAACAATTTTGGAAAAGATTTACTCAATCTATGTATATCGTTCGAGTGCGTTATTGTCAATGGTCTTGGTCATTATCGGTTTGATGATTCATTCACTTTTGTTTCAAGTGGTGGTGGTAGCACTATCGATTATTTTATAACTTCCAGTGATATATGCTTGCAGCAGCGTGTCAGCTCATTGCGTGTTTTGTCATCCATCGACTCAACGCACTTGCCTCTTTGTATTAAACTGTATGTAACCGAATTTTTAAGTGATGGTATAAAAACTGTGAGTGATAAAAATAAGACGGGAGTTAAATGGATGGAAAAACAAGTATGGAATCCAACCTTGGAGCAACAGGTTCTTGATAGTCTTAACACAGTTGAAATTCAAAACATGTGTGCCCAAGCTTTCACATTAATTGACAGCGATATTAACCAAGCTGTGAGATTGTTTTCTGGTGCCTTAGTTTCTTCCAGCAATTGCATGATGAAGCGCATTTATGTCGGTGATAATGTCAGACTTCCGCATTGGTATGACAGTCAGTGTAAACAATCTCAGAAAAAAAACAAACTAGACAGTCTTTAACTGTGTTTAGACAAATACAACAGCCTGATGAACGAAGGCAATACGTTCAAGATCGGAAAGATTATAAGGCGTTGATTCAACAAAAAAGACGTAGTTTTAAACGGGAAAAAGCAAGACAGCTCGCTTCCCTTGGTAAAGATAGCAAATCATTCTGGAGAGAGATTAGATGTGTTTCAGGTAAAAGAAGAACTGGTATTTGCTCAGAAATATCAGACCAACAGTGGTTTGATCATTTTGCGACACTTTTCAATGTTGCAGATATTAAAACATGCGATTTTAGCTTTGAAAATTTTGATTCAAATTGTGATGATCTGAATTTACCTATTACCGAAAGGGAAGTTTTTGAGGCTATACGTAAATTGAAAAATGGGAAAGCCTGTGGAATCGACAGAATAATTCCAGAAATGTTAAAATTATGTAACGATTTGTCAGTTGCTTTTATGACGAAATTATTCAATACTTTATTTGATAACGGTTCATACCCTGAAGATTGGACAAAAGCTATCATCGTGCCAATATTTAAAAAAGGTGACAAAACTCAGCCAGACAATTACATAGGAGTTTCCTTGTTAAGCTTGATGAGCAAATGTTATACTATCATTTTAAATCAAAGACTTGTAAAGTGGATTGAAACAAACAGAACGTTAACAGAATCTCAGGCAGGATTTAGAAAGGGATATTCTACTTTTGATCATATTTTTACTTTGAACGCAATTATTGAAAAGTGCTTTTCAAAAAGAGGGGGTAAACTCTATGTGTGTTTTGTAGATCTTAAAAAGACATTTGACTCGGTGCAACATGGGCCTTTGTTTGAAATTCTACTAAAAAATGGGATATATGGTAAATTTATGAAGGCTGTTATGGCAATATATAACCCTGTAGTTTCGTGTGTAAGGATTGATGATCATTTGACAGATTTTTTCGAATGTCCTGTTGGTTTGAGACAAGGCTGTATACTTAGCCCTGAACTTTTTTCAGTTTTTATCAACGAAATTGCGGCAGCCGTGGTTGAATATGGTATACATGGTGTTCAACTCTTACCTGGTCTTGATGAACTATTTCTGCTTTTGTTTGCAGATGACATTGTCCTTTTGTCCATTACTGCAAGGGGTCTTCAGAATCAAATTGATATTTTAAATGATGCTTGTAAAAAAACTTTTTTTGAATATAAATACAGATAAAACAAAAATTTTGGTTTTTCGGAAAGGGGGATTTTTGGGCAAGAGCGATAAATGGACTTTGGACGGCAATACCTTGGAAGTCGTAAATGAATATAATTATTTGGGTTTTGTCTTTACGACGAAAATGAGCTTGCAGAAATGCGTCGATGCCCTGGCGGTAAAAGGCAGAAGAGCTTGTATTGAATGCGTGAAACATATCGGCAGACTTCATTTTGTTTCTTTAGGATTTTTGATTCTCAGGTGCAACCTATATTAATGTATGCAGCTGAAATGTGGGGCCTAAATAGAATGCATAATATTGAAAAAGTACACACATTTGCATGTAAGCGGTTTTTGAAAGTCCCTTTAAAAGTACCAAATAAGTTCGTTTATGGTGAGATCGGGCGATACCCATTGTACGTTAATAGTTCTGTGAGATGTAGAAAGAAACTCGTGGAGAGCGTGGCAGCAGAGAGTCCTCAGAAGAGAAGCCCCCTTCAAGCAATGTTTCGGCCCTTATCTCCTGACACTCTAGGGGGGTTGGGCCACACCCGGTTCATGACTCCGGATGTCCCTCTGCTGCCCCTTTTTTCCCATCTTGGGACGAGCCATGGCTGGGATTCGAACCCATGACCCTCTGGACATGCTCATTTTCCACTTAATGACTCGCGCTTTAACCACTGAGCCACAGGGACACCTGATATTTGTAGGGAAATTAAGCCTTATGAAGTTCACTTTTGTTCCTCCTTGACCAGATCCAGCTTGAACACCTCTCTGCCGCTTCTGCCATTGCTTTCAGGGCTCTGGTTTTTTCCTTCCCTGCAACTGAGAGCTGTTTCATGAGGCTGTATGCAGACGTTCCTACAAACCCCCTAGCTCCAATTTCTGCAGTGAGGACTTTGACCTGATAGCCTTCTCTCCTCAGGCTGTTTGCCAGATCAGCATACTTTTCAGTCTTGTAGATTTGAGCTGCCTCCATTCTGTTCTCATATGGCACCGTGAGCTCGATCATGATCAGCTGCTTGGTTGACTTAGAGTGGACTACTATGTCTGGTCTCATGCCACTCTTGCTGATGATCTCTGGGTGACTCTTCCATTCTGGGAGGTCTGCAGTGCACTCCCAGTCATCTGCCCCGTCCAGCAGACTCTGCCTGCATGTTTCGAGTGGCACTGTTGTTCTTGGCCATGATTTGCTGCCTCCTGCCGTGAAGAATGTTGCGGGTGCTTTTGGAGTCCTGATTTTCCCTTTTGTGGTGTTGGTACTAGCCCAGACTACTTGTACAATTTCTTTGAGCACTTGGTTGTGCCTCCATGTGTACCTTCCTTGAGCCAGGGCTACTTTACATGAGCTTAGGACATGCTCCACTGTTTGTTTTTCATGGCAGAGGGGGCATGCAGGATCGTCTGTTTTCCCCCACTTCACCAGGTTTGCATTTGAGGGCAGAAGGTCATATGCAGATCTGAGAATGAAGCTGATCCTAGAGGGGGCCATGTGCCAAATGTCATTCCAAGTGAGACTTCTTTGGAGTGCATTCTCCCACGTTGTCCATTGTCCTTGCTGGCTCTGCTGGACTGCTTTTTGGAGTCTTTTTTGGTCTTCTTCTTTTCTCATCTCCTGAATCATCATGTCTCTTTTGGCTTTTCCTTTGGCCTTTGACCACCATTCAGTTTTGGTCACCCCCAGTCCCTGTCTGTTGGTCTGTGTGTGTCCTGTTATTTCTCTGATCTTGAGACTTTCTTTTGCAGAATCCATCGCCTCTTGAACTTTCCATTTTCTGCCTGTCTTCAGCTGGGGCTTAATTGCTTCTATCACCTTGTCTCCTGAGTCCTCCAGCATGCTTTGAAGTCTGATCTTCCCTGCTTTGTATTCCTCCAGGATGGATTTCAGGGGTAGTTTCAGCTTTGCTTGGCGACAGTACAGCGCTATGTCAGTCAGACAGGGTGGGACACCAAGCCATTTCCTTGTGAACTTGTTGATTTTGGCTTCCATTGCCTCCACTATGCTGGTGCAGATGTTGTATATCATCAGAGGCCATAGCAGCTTTGGTATCAGCATGAACTGCAGACACCAGACCTTGTATTTGCCAGGGAGCCCACACTGGTCAATGGTCTCCAAGCCTTCCTCCGCCATCTGCTTGGTTTCTTTTGCTCTTTGTGTGTCTTTCAGCGTATCATCATACCATCTTCCAAGGCTCTTGACTGGTTCTTCTGTGACTGTTGGAATGGCCTGGTTGGCAACACTGAAGACCACAGATCCGGCCACTTTTCCTTTCCTCAGTGAGAGACTCCGTGATTTCTTTGGCTTGAACTTCATTCTGGATGAGGCAACTATGTCGTCCAGCCTCTTCAGCACATGACGTGTCTCGTCTTCTCTGGATGAAATCACTGTAGTGTCATCCATGAAGGCCTTGAGAGGAGGCATCTTGTATCCATCGCTAAGGTCTGTTTGTCTCGCGTTGTTTGTTGCTGCTTTCAAGATGAGTTCCATTGCCAGCACGAACAGTATTGGGGAAATTGCACAGCCCATTGCAATACCCACTTCCAAGTTGATCCAGTCTGTTGTGTACTCCTTGGTAGAGAACCGCATTGAGAAGCCATTGAAGTACTTCTTGAGCATGTCGCGGATGTTCTTTGGCACATGGTACATCTCAAGAGCCAACTGTATCATCTCATGGGGCACAGATCCATATGCGTTTGCCAGATCAAGCCACACTACGTCCAGGTCTCTCTTTTCTGTTTTTGCTTTTTGGATTGCGTCCCAGATCATTGTGGCGTGTTCTACACAGCCCGCCACGCCTGGGATGCCACCTTTCTGGACTGACACATCCAAGTACTTGTTTTCCATCAGGTACTTGGTCAGCCTTGCTGCCATGACAGAGAAGAAGATTTTCCCTTCGACGTTCAGTAGTGATATTGGCCTGAACTGGCTAATGTCACTTGAGTTTTGCTCTTTGGGGATGTACACACCATCTGCCGTCATCCACTGGCCGCTGATCTTCTGGTTTCTCCAAGCCGATCGCAGCAGCCTGTGGAGCCACTCCAGCACCTTGGGACATTTCTTGTAAAGCTGGTAAGGTATTCCGTTTGGCCCTGGTGATGATTTGGCTCTGGCTTTGTCGACCACCTTCTTGATTTCCGCCAACGTTGGAGGCTTGCCATTGAACTGTTCCTCAGGGTTGGTTGGCCACACCAGACCTTGAATGTCGAGTGGTGCTTTGCTCTGTGGGTCAGAGTATGTTTTCCTCAGATGCTGCTCAAGAACTCCTTTGTCCACACTTAGGGTCCCAGATTTTGGCTGCTCAAACAGTGTTCTGGCAAACTGGAAGGGGTCTCTGAAGAAGCGCTCTTGTGTCTTCTTCTTTTTGCTCTTCCTCTTCCTCGCAGATTCCGCTTTGCTGAGGGCACTGTGTTTTTCTTTCAGGTCTTTCCACAGTTTTTCCAAGCCTTGTTTTTCAGCTGGCAGTGCGGTCTTCATTTGCATCTTGAGGTTTTTCTTTTGGACCCTGATCTTGTCCATCTTTTCTTGGCGTCTGGATTTCTTTGGAGGTGTTTTCTCTTTGGGTAGTTTTGCTCCATAGGCGTCTCTACATGTGGCATACACAATGTCCCCATATGTGGCTAGTTTGTGTTCCAGGGTGCTTTTCCCTATCAGTGCATCGAGTCTTTGGACGATTTTTGCATCCAGTTTCTTCCAATCTTCAGTTTCGTTTGCTCGTGGCAGGTTGAGTTTCAGGCGCCTGGCATCGAGGGCCTGTGCAAATTCCTCATCCGAACCAACAGCGTGGATGTCCTTGGCACTGTGGTTTAAATCCTGGCCTTGGTCTTCCGACGTCTTATCTGCTGATGCAGTGCGCTGCTGCTCATTCAGATGAGTCTTCACACATCCCATCTTTGTTCTGTGGATCTTCATGCCACGGGTGGTAGCGAAACGCTTTCCACAGACACATGGATATTCCATTTGGTCCATGTTCATAGTCCGTTTGGGATTTGCAGTCATGATTGGTTGAGCACCGATGGATTCATCATTCTCTCCCCCTTTCGGTGAATCCTGGGAGCATCTTTTCCTTTTATTTTTAGTAGCCACATGTTTAAGGCAAAGTGGGGAGCCAGCCCACAGAGCCCTTGGTTCTGGTCTTTCCCAGTGTCCTCCGGTCTTTCCCGGACGTCCTCCGGCCTATTCCCGGAAGTCAATGGTTTACCCATGCATCAGTAGAAAGAAACTCGTGGAGAGCGTGGCAGCAGAGAGTCCTCAGAAGAGAAGCCCCCTTCAAGCAAGTGTTTCGGCCCTTATCTCCTGACACTCTAGGGGGGTTGGGCCACACCCGGTTCATGACTCCGGATGTATTAAGTACTGGCTTAAGATCTTGAAGATGGATACTACAAGACTTCCAAAACTGTCGTATATCATGCTTAAGAACTTAGATGACAGAGGTAAAATGTGCTGGGCTAGTTTAGTAAGAAATATTTTGTGCAGAATGGGGTTTGGGGATGCATGGTTAAACCAAGGAGTAGGGTGTGAAATTTCATGTGTCTTTGTTTAAACAACGACTGAAAGATAACTATATGCAAGAATGGAATGCATCTGTTATGAACAAGGATATATACAGCACCTACAGGCTTTTTAAAAGATCATTTGAAAGTGAACCTTATTTCCAATTTCTAGATATAAGATGTTTCCGGGACGGGATCATTAAATTAAGAACTGGTGTGTTACCAATAAATGGATCGACCTTTAAAAAAAACATTCTGTGAAAATGTCAACTTTTTATGTCCTGCCTGTAAAATAACTGAAGATGAAAATCATTTTGTACATTGTTGTCCTTTGTATGATGAAATCAGATCCAAATATTTGGCCGGAATCGGACAGCGTTATGTTGATATTCTGCGTAATAGATCCATGATACCTATGCGAAAACTAGCAATGTACGTTTTCTATGCTCTCCGTCAGAGAAAGTTAGTCATTGAATGTATGCAAATGTAGGCAGATTGTTGAACGGCTGTTCATATGGTGCATGAAGGCATTTCTTTTTTTTTTTACGTTTATCTCTACGGACATACTGATTTTGCACCTTGACCCTGTTTCTATGTTTCTATGGGCTAGTGGCCTGAAGGAATTAAAATGTTGTTCATTGTTCTCTCTCTCTCTCAGCCCTGACAGGTTCGAAGTGTTGTCCAGATAATAGATCCAATACGCATACGTACGTGTGTGTGTGTGTGTGTGTGTGTGTGTGTGTGTGTGTGTGTGTGTGTGTGTGTGTGCCTGCGTCCGTGTGTTTGTGTGTGTATGTGCGCCCGCTTTAGTTTTCCGTGTGTATGTGTGCGCTTGGATTTACACGCACGTGTGCCTACATACTCTGTGTGTGTGTGTGTGTGTGTGTTGATGGCTGATCAGATAATATCGGTCATAACTAACTGCAAGACAATAATTAACTCTGAATGAAATAACTATAAAAAAAGGAATAAAAGTCACAGGAAGAAAACAGGATCGGATGAAGAAAAAAGTCTTACTTACGTGAAATAAGTAAAAAGATGATTTTAAGTATGTTTTGGGAAAACACTTGAACAATACGTGAATTAAGTATAAAATGATTTTTAAGTATGTGTTGAAAACACTTCAACAATACGTGAATTAAGTATAAAAATGATTTTAAGTATGTGTTGAAACACTTCCCAATACGTGAATTAAGTATAAAAAATGATTTTAAGTATTATTGAAAACACCTCCCCAATACGTGAAATAAGTGTAATGATCTTAAGTATGTGTTGAAAACACTTCCTCATTACAATCTCTCTCTCTCTCTCTCTCTCTCTCTCTCTCTCTCTCTCTCTCTCTTCATTTTTGTGTTCTCTTTTAGCTATGTGTATATCTGTCTTCGTCCGGTTCGCTTCTCTCTATCTGTCTATTTGGCTGGCTGGCTGGCTGGCTGTCTGTCTGTCCCTCTCTTTCTCTCTCTCCCCTTTTCTTCATTTTTGTGTTCTCTTTTAGCTATGTGTATATCTGTCTTCGTCCGGTTCGCTTCTCTCTATCTGTTCTATTTGGCTGGCTGACTGGCTGTCTGTCTCTCCCTCTCTCTCTCTCTCTCTCTCTCTCTCTCTCGAGAGAGAGAGAGAGAGAGAGAGAGAGAGACGAAGTGACAGAAAAGAGAGACAGAGTAAGAGAGAGTGATGATGATGATGATGATGATGATGGTGATGATGATGATGGCGATGATGAGGATGAGGAGAATAAACGAGAGGAAGACACCTCAATAGTGATGGATGACAGACGAGATGCTATGAGGAGAACGTGAGGAGGAGGAATGACAGACAGGAACGGGTGTTGCCAATCGTAAAACCGATGAACGGTCGACTGGAGAAAAAGAGGAGGGACGTGGTCATGAACAATGACGGTCGAGAGGAGACGACGACAACGACTGGAGAAGAATCAATGATGGACTGGAGGGGAAGAAGAGAACGCCACAGAACTGGATAACGACATACTAAAAAGCCTGTACATCTGTGAACAACTGACCAACGCAAATTAAAGCCAGCACCTCTCAGGACAAAGACGTTCACTGTCACGTGCAAAAGGAAATCATCATAAGAAGAAAAAAGGAATTTTGCTTTGAGCTCTACAACAGAGCAAAGAGATCCAGGCATCCTAACACTTCACGATCCATATGATGATGACTTTCCAACACTCTGTCGAAGAAGTTGTAGTAGCAGTGAAATCGCTGAAACATGGCAAGGCTGCAATCATTGACAACTTCCCTGCAGAATATGATATAGCGGAAAGGCAGTAACTGATATATTAACTACCATCTGCAACAAAATCTGGCACACCAGCGAGTGGCCAACGCCAAAGAGACTCGATCCCTATTCGTCCCACTTCCAAGAGAGGAAATCCTCAACAGTGCCAGAACAACCGCAAGATCAGTTAAATCAGCAATGTAAGCAACGTAATGTTCAGAATCATTATGACTAGATTACAGCTGCAAACAGACACCGCTGTATCTGAAAGGCTGAAGTATCATCGAACAGATCTTTAACCCTTCGCCAGAAACAACTGCAACACCAGTTCTACTATGTCTTCACAGACTTAAAGAGGTGTTTGATAAAGTCTATCCAAAGGTGCTATAGGCCGCTATGAAGAAATCTGATATATCGGGACAAAGTTAATCAACATCCACCAAATATACGCCAAAGTGACCAGTGCAGTGCTCACAAAAGGCGCGACTGGAAAGTGGTCCACATGTCAGTTAGGATCAGCAAGGGCCCCTTTACTCTCCACTACTTTTCAACGTAGTCCTGGAATGCCTGATGAATGATCCACTTGAAGATCAGTCAACGCAATCAGCACTGCAAGAAGAACTATTTTCGATCCTTCACTTTGCAGATAACTTCGATGGCCTGGCGGGCACTGAACAAGAAGTCACTGAGTGGTTAAAACACTGGATGAAAGATCTATGAGACATAGTTTGGACATCAACACCGAGAACACCAAGCTAATGGTCAGCCACAACACCACCTCCATTACTGATATGACCATGGATAGAGAGTAGGATCTGTTCAACGGTTCAGATATCTGGGTTCTGTTTTCAGCGATGGGGGATTTACATCAAACATACTGTCAAGAGCAGCAAAGACATCAGTTCGTTCATATTCAACCCTGTATGGTAAGACACTAACAAATGTGTCATATAATATCATTTATACACAAATTTGTTTGATTTAATCTTAAATTTACATTTATAAACATTTTTATTGTGAATTTTTTTTTTATATATACAGTGTAATTGATGTGATTATGTATGAATGTGCAATATAAATGATATTATATATAATATAATGTGCAATGAGTTTATGAAATGATTGTGTTCTGTGATGTTGATAATTTTTTTTTATGTTGTGTTTGGGTCGGTTTCTAGTGCTTGTGTTTTTTTGTGTGAAATGCACCTGGACCAAATTTCTCATGATGAGATAATAAAGTGTTTCTTATCTTATCTTATCTTTGAAATACAAATCTGGCTCCTGCATGCATGGGTGTATTTCGTTTTCCTACATGCAAAAAGCGTCATGGACCCGATAGAAAAAAATCCCTATCATAGAAATAAGATGTCACTGCAAGATACTATACATCAGAAATGCTGACTATATCGACATTGAACAAAATGCGCCAGACCATCAAAAAGCACGTCGGGCCATACGAAGACTTGCTGACACCAGCAAAGCAAAGAAACTAAGCTGGCATTGTCATGAGGATCCAGTGACCCCGCTGAAATAATCATCCAGGAGAGTATTGAAGCAGCTAGACCAAGGGGAAGACAGGGGGAAAAAATGGACTGACAACATTGCAGAATGGACAGGGAAACATCTGCAGAGCCCAAGGCCTCGGAACACAACCGACAGAACTGGAGGAAACCGTTCTTCAGTGCGATGCCCCAGTGACTTCACACGGACCTAGGAAAAAGAAGTGGATATTAGTGATACCAAGACAAAATTATTTTTGTAGTTTTAACTATTTTTTTCAATGCAGAACGTGTGCGTGATTCTAGGACTCGGCCAACTGTTAACATTAATAATAATAAAAAAGAATATTTGGATACACGATTTTGATATTTCTTGAGTCCCAGAAAAAAAATGTTGACATTTCCCTCTTTCTCAGATGATAAATTGTGAATGTTTTCATCTGCCGTCAGAACAATTATCATCATAACTAAACTGGACCTGTCGGTTCTCTTAGTGATGCATAGACAGGCACTAGTTGACCTGTCGGTTCTCTTAGTGATGCATAGACAGGCACTAGTTGACCTGTCGGTTTCTTAGTGATGCATAGACAGGCACTAGTTGACCTGATGAAACGGATAAAAGAACAACATTGCATTTTTTGTATAATTCATTTACAAAATTGCTTTTTCTGTAGATTCATTTACAATTAAAAAAAAATTCATTTACTTTTTTTTGTATAATCCATTTCTGTAACTTCTAACTGGCTGGGGAGAGACAGCGTGTGTCTAGCTCTTTTCCGGTACTCGTTGTCAGAGTCTAAGAATATTTTGTTTGTTTCTGAATTCAAGATAAAAAAAAATTGAAAAAAAAACGAATAAAAACGATTAGCTGTTGACAACTTACCTTTTTTTTTTTTTAAAGATAGTAAGTCAGCTTCATGGTATGAATTCAATATACTTCTACGTACCGGATTGTGAAGAACTAATTGAACAGCTCTGCTGTCTGTCTGTTGTATTTTATCAACAAGCTGTGCAGGATAAAAAATAAACTTCCTGTTCATAAATCAATTTTGAACAGACAAGGCTGGTAACTGTGGTAATAAAGGTTTTATTGTTTTTGTTTGTATCTTGACCCCATGGTTTAGTATCAATTGCTGTGAATTTTCGTTACTTTTTCCTTGCTGTCATTATCAAATTTCAGTTTGAAATTGCCTATGTTAATTTCTAGTCAAGTTAATATTCAAACACTTCGACTTATGTATGTTGCAAAGTCATTGTAATACTTGATGCTGTAGCAATGATGTCGGATTTTCCACGTTAAAAAATCTTACTTAGTGTTTTTTGTCTTCTGAATGTGCAAGCCATATCATTCCATGTACAAGTTTAATGTATTTCTCTCTAGCTGATAAATATTTTGTGCATGATTTATCACCCTCATTTTTTTAGTTTCGCATTTATCTAGATGAAAAAAATCGTCTGAATATTTAGCATATTTGCGTCTTTTGATGATACCTTAGGCAAGTCAAAAGTTGGACTAGCACACACAACAGAATAAAAAAAATGACACAGTGAAGGGCACACACTCAACAGAATCAATGATGACACAACGAAGGGCACACACACACACAACAGAATCAATAATGACACAGTGAAGGGCGCACACACACACACACACACACACACACACACACACACACACACAACACAACAGAATCAATAATGACACAGTGAAGAGCACACACAACAGAATCAATAATGACACAGTGTAGGGTACACACACAACAGAATCAATAATGACACAGTGAAGGGTACACACACAACAGAATCAATAATGACACAGTGAAGGACACACACACAACAGAATCAATAATGACACAGTAAAGAGCACACACAACAGAATCAATAATGACACAATGAAGGGCACACACAACAGAATCAATAATGACACAGTGAAGGGTACACACACAACAGAATCAATAATGACACAGTGAAGGGTACACACAACAGAATCAATAATGACACAGTGAAGGGTACACACAACAGAATCAATAATGACACAATGAAGGGTACACACACAACAGAATCAACAATGACACAGTGAAGAGCACACACAACAGAATCAATAATGACACAGTGAAGGGTACACACACAACAGAATCAATAAT
>JAMYXO010005187.1:5000-15958 GCA_033310375.1 Conus canariensis
GACAGACAGAGACAGAGACAGAGAGACAGAGACGGAGAGAGAGAGAGTGAGTGAGTGAGAGAGAGAGAGAGTGAGTGAGTGAGTGAGTGAGTGAGTGAGTGAGTGAGTGAGAGAGAGAGCGAGAGAGAGTGAGTGAGTGAGTAAGTGAGAGCGAGCGAGCGAGGGAGAGAGAGTGAGGGAGTGAGTGAGCGAGAGCGAGAGAGAGAGTGAGTGAGTGAGAGAGAGAGACAGAGAGAGTGAGTGAGTGAGTGAGGAGGAGAGGGAGAGAGAGAGAGAGAGAGAGAGAGAGAGAGAGAGAGAGAGAGGAGAGAGAGAGAACGAAGGGACGAACGAAGAAATTTGTTTAATGAGGGAAAAGAATAAGCACATGACAGGCTTGTTTGCATCTTGCCCTCAAAAATGAAAAAGAAACATTTCAAACACAAAAGCCACCCTCCATACCCCAACCATTAACCAAACACCCACCTGTCGCACAATCCTTTCCAAGCACTCTACACACCCAATGATAATGATGACAAATACCCAATAATAACAGCAGTAACAATTGTAATGAATGATAATGATTAAAAATATTAACATTACAATTCAAATATAACACAATGCGTACATACATACATATGCATTGACAAACATTACATCTATCGAATAGCATGATCTGAAAAAGATAGAAATACAGAACACATAATAATCACAAATAGAAATCAATATGATAGTAAATCAATATTAAAACCAAGAATCTGTTCCGGAAGGGGGCGTACAGCACACATTTTTGCGCCCTCCAGATACGCACGCAATTCCCCTTTCCTCTCTATCCCGTGTTCTCTGCAAACAATTCCATCCTCGCCCCTCGTCACAAACACCCCACCTCACCCCATCTACCCCTCCGTTCACAACCAACCCTACTCAAACAGAGAGGAGAGAGAGAGAGAAGAGAGAGAGAGAGAGAGAGAGAGAGAGAGAGAGAGGCCGGATATAAAAGTAAATATTCACTGATCATAAGGATCAGGAGATGCTGTTCATGTATTGCGTCATAAGGTGTGTTTGATATTTGTTTTTAAAGACTGGGAGGCTTGTATTTACATCGAATGAAGTTATAACAGAATTCCATAAGCAGCCACTAGAGTACAACAAGCTTGATTTAAACAGATCTATTCTCGGAACAGGTACTTTTATCTTGTAAACATGACGAATCTTCTTCATTTGGAATCTATTTTTCAAAGCCATAGGGGCACGGTCGGACATTATTATAAACATAAAGATAGCTTTGTTGTAAACTAGCTTCCATTTTAGAGGCAGAATTCCTAAATGTTTATATTCTGAGAAAGTAGGGGAGGAGGACTTCAGGAGGATCAGTTTAATGGCACGTCTATGTAAACTGAATAAAGGTTTTAAAATATTGTCACTTGCGGAATCCCATATTGTTGAGGCATAGTTTATATATGATTCAACATAGACATGAAAGAACAACTTACGGCTATGTTGATCTAAAAAGTGTTTCATTCTGGAAATCTGGTAAAATCTTTCTGGACACATGTTTACATAATAACGCAATATTTTGACGTCTTTGTCTGGTAGTAATTAATAAATAATTTTTTTTTTTTTTTTTTTTTTTTTTTTTGGGGGGGGGGGGGGGGGGAGTCGCAGACCATCCCAACAACTTGTTGATACTTTCTTGTAAGGAGAGAGAGAGAGAGAGAGAGAGAGGAGGAGAGAAGAGAGAGAGGAGAGAGGAGAGAGAGAGAGAGAGAGTTCACCGTTGAAATAAAAACTCTTGTGCACAAAAAATAAATCGTTACTTGATTGCCTGGGGTAAGTTTGTTTACAGAGAGAGAGAGAGAGGAGAGGGGAGGAGAGAGAGAGAGAAGAGAGAGAGAGAGAGAGAGTGAGTGAGTGAGTGAGAGCGAGAGAGAGAGAGAGAGAGAGAGAAAAGAGAGAGAGAGTGACTGAGTGAGTGAGAGACAGGAGAGTGGGAGTGAGTGAGTCGTAGTGAGAGCGAGAGAAAGGAGTGAGTAAGTGAGTGAGAGAGAGTGAGTGAGTGAGTGAGTGAGTGAGAGCGAGAGAGAGAGGAGGTGAGTGAGAAGGAGAAGAGAGAGAGAGAAAGAAGAGAGAGTGACTGAGTGAGTGATGTGAAGAGAGACAGTGAGTGAGTGAGATGAGAAGGGAAGAGAGTGATAATGTACATGAGAATGAGTAGTGATGAGTAGTCATGAGTGTAGACGAGAGAGCGAGAGAGAGGAGGTTCACTGTTGAAATAAAAACTTGGTGCACAAATATAAATCATTACTGATTGCCTGGGTAATTTGTTTATCACACAACACACACACACACACACACCACACACATCACCACCACGCACACACCACACCAACACAGGGAGAGAGAGAGAGAGAGAGAGGAGAGAGAGAGAGGGGAGAGACTGACACTGACATCTTTTTATTGACATGGCTTTAGCTTTTTGTCAAGGGTGTACAATGTTTTTTCATGCTAGGAAGAAAAGAAAACAAAGAAAAACTGCAAATTAGGTGTACTAACAACATAACAAATATTAAGAGATGATTTCCATTTCCATGACATCTTGCGTTTCTTTGTATATTTCTAGTACAGAAATCATTTCAACAAACATACATTTCCTTCACATGCGCCACACTGAATTCCTCAATTTCTTCCATCGACTTGCACGCACGCTTGATATCCTTATCCTCCTTCTCCCATCACATTTAATTCTCTGTACAGATGATTATTGGGCTGATTTATATATGAAAACCACTACACTTGAAACCATCAAGCTTCAAGGTTCAAATAAGTATTCTAAACAATAAAAAAATGAAAATAAATTATTTCCCTTCGTGTTTTGAAATTTTATTTCATTCATTATTTTCTTTCCGGGTCGTCCAGTTCTGTTAGATTATTTGCCAGCATCTTTAACATGTTCCATCATTTGGTATGCAAAAATATTGTTAAGGTTGACTCTTGATATAGTTATGATACAAATGAGTCTGATTTTTATTCTAATGTTCTCATAAGCAGGACAAGTGAAAAAAAATGTAACTCATCTTTCTATATTGCAATATCATTACATAATGGGAACGAGAATCACAAAGCATTATTATATTAGATACATCTTTTGTTAGCATTTATCCTAGATGTTCTATTTCTAACTTGCAAGGAGTGAGTAACATAAAATAGGCATTCTGGCTCACCACCTCCGCCAGCTTCAAACCGGCTCTGACCGGTTTCGCTGTTGCTCCGCCGGCTTACCCAGAATGCCTATTTTATAGTTCTCTAATAGTAAACACTTTACAAACATACATAATGTGTAGGATTATCTGTTTTTAACACTAATTTAGAAAACTTTTGAGACTTAAGTTTTTGCTTAATCCTTCGTTTTTCTTGATCGTTTTTCAATAACATAATTTTCACGCATACATTCATCAAATGCGTCTCTGTCTTTCATGTGGAATAAAACTACAGTCTTTAATGTTCTCTAAAGTCTTTTAAAACTGAGTTATATTTTTGACATAAAATCCACACACTTATCCCAGCATGTCTTCCACTGAAAGCCAGTTTTGATAAAGGTATTTCTTTTTCTGAACTATGTCTCTTTCTGCCGAACAGTCATCTATAATAAATAGTGTCTGAGTTCCTTCAAACTGTCTATAAAAGTGTTCTAAGCACTCGCTAAGTTTATTGCTGGGATCAATCAAATAGATTTTATCATCCGTCCATATAAACCTTCTGTCGTGATATGCTTTGTTCCATTTAAGTGTTGGGCAGAAAATTACTATATGATCAAAATTATAACGATAAACTGTTTGTAATAGGTCGAGGACAAATATTGTTTTTCCACAACCAGTCTGTCCACAAATCAATGAACAATGAGGGGTTTTTATCATAAAGTTTAACATCGGCATTGACACCAAAGTCGTTGCTCCATAGTTTTATAACAGAATTTAATTTACACCAGTTAGTGTTGTTATCATACTATCCGTCAAAATTTGATCAGTACAATAAAATCTTATAAGGTCTAAATGTGTCAGATTAATCCAACTCAGTTTTGTCAGATTGTTTCTATTAAGACTAACATTGATTTTGTTGCTTGTTGTTACGACCTTAAAATTTTCACCATCGTGACGAACCACAACAGTAACTTTAAGATTGTCAACGTCTAAGTTTTGCCAGCTAATAAGAATTCCTTCCATAAGGTTGTCACTGACACCCACAGCTCCATTCCTCCCCACATCTTTTAAGACAGAAATTTCAAAGTATTATTGTGAACGTGTCTCCTAATAACGTGCGTGGAAAGAACTGTACTTTTGTAGTAGCTTCCTTCAAAACTGATTCTCTTCTGTGGAGGATGTACTGTTTGCTCCCAAACTTCTTTATTTCGATCTCTTTCCGACTATTGTTCTCTGGCATAAGACTTACATGTAAAGGGCCAGAGTTCAATGCTTTTCTGAAACTTTTTTGACGGTCAAAAATGTAAATGGGCTTACGAATTCAAATTTTATGTCCCATTCTAAATATGGTTCTAAGTGCCATTTGTGTCAGTTTTTCGAACTATTTTATATTCATACTGACCCGTATTATTTGCTTCTAGATTGCGTAGTTGTTCTAGTTTAGGAAACCTTTTGCTGTCGCTAACCTCTTTGCGTTTATAATAACCATCTTTAGTGTACTCAAAACCATACAAAGTGCCTATCTCACCGTTCTGTTCAAAGTCCTCAACGTCTGCAAGGTCTTTTAATTCTAAAGTTACACACCTCTCAGGCGCTAATGTAACTCCTGATTCTTCTGGTCCACGTGACATTTTTTAAAACAACGTATTATTTTATTTCTAAAACAATGTGCAGGTTATACATTTCACGACTTTCCCTGTTTATCTGTGATCTTTATATTAAATGATCTGACCCTCCCACAAGCTAATCTTTTAAACTGTAAATTAGGGAATTGTATAATTTCATAATCGCAATATGCAGCTTTCCCTGATGGAAGAGCTCTTAAAACAGTTGAGGGCCTTCCATCATATAAGTTTTTATCAGTGCTCAGCTCGTCCAAATGAACATAGAGTAATGAATGTAATGCAAGATCGAGCGGATATTCTCCCTCATAAGTAGTTTTGTCTGATGTAACTCTAAATCTATGATAGACTTGATTGGTTTTAAAGCCTAACATTTTAGCTAGCTCTACACCAAAAAAGTAATGGACTACTTCTTTTTCAGGTTTGAATGTCAACATTGTTTTTAGATTTGCATTGTTAAGTTTGAGAGTAATGTCGAAGTTACTCATTGCTTCTTTTAGCGAGCAAAACCCGTAATAACCATCAGGTATGGTTAACTGGCTAATTACGTCTCCTCTTCTGTCAAGTTTTTGAATTAAATTATTCTTCTTGGATTCACTTATATTAAACCACACGACTTTGTAAAAAATTTCATGGAGTGCGACCCTTTGGGTTCCGCAGTTATTATCAATAGCATACTCTAAAAACGAAGGACTGTCTTGAGTTGTTATTGTTACAAACATTTTTAAAACAATTTAAAAATGAGTGCATTCAAATATACTAATGCAAAATATTCTGTTGGGCCGCACTACAATCTTAAAAATATAACAACTGACACCCTTGACATTTCTGTGACTCAGTCTGACGCCTTTCAAGTAAAGGTTAGTACTCCATTGGATCGTTATCTTAACCCCCCTATTAAAAAAGACTACATCCTGAAAGTGTGGTTCAGTCATCCGATGCAGTTTTATCAGAACCAGTTAAACTTTGCTGTGTTTTGTGCTTCAACTGGGTGTGGAGTGTCGTATGCTGATCATTTAAATCATCCTGATCCTTTGGTGAGGTCAGTGTATAGATTTCATTTCTATTACACCTTCAGACGTATTTTATCTGAACTGCAAGCGCCATTACCAAATGACAAAACGTTTAATCCATTCAGCAACAGAATAGATTACAAGGCTTTTGAAAGGATCTGTAACGAATTTGATATTGACCCAAAGACAGACTTTAGACAAAAGTTGGATCTTAATCATGGTTTAGGCACTCTTTATTTTTGGGGCGTGCACAGAAAGTATAACTATGATTGGAATCCTCCTTACACATCTTTCTCTTCAGGCACAACTGTTCACCTCGGGTCCATAGAGCAAGAGCATAAAAAAGCTTGGACAACATTTATTTTGGATACTTCTAAGGGCCTAACAAAAGCGGGAATAGAACGAATAAACGACTCTATTCGTACTTATGTTTGGTGTTTGCTAGGTTCGCAAGCACAAACGAGATCAAACATAATTGATCCTTCTACTGGCTTTGACGCCCAAAAACAGTATTTAGCAAATTTAGAGGATTCTATTAATTCTGCAATTGATTTGCCTTCAAGTATTAAAAGGTACCAAAATGTTTTGCAATACGCAAGATCGAAAGTAGACTTTGCTGTCGGCACTGGTTTATACATGCTGCCTTCTGACCTCAGACTTCAGATAGGAACAATAATAAACTATAATAATGAAATCCTTGTGGCTGGTAAAGAAGAGAAGGTCGGAAAAAACGACATAAATTCTAAGCCAGTACAAACAATAAACAAACAAGCCCCCTCAAAACCCCATCCAATACTCCCCTCAAAACCCCAACCAATCCCCATGGTGAATAAAAGCGACCCCCATGAATATGAAAAGACGGCACTTGTTATTGGATTAACTGCCCTAGGATTACTTGGTCTTTATCTTACTATAAAGTAACCCAACTATTAAGACAACTAATGACCATAAGTGCTCGGCCATAAAGCCAACTACTTTGCTTGCAGTAGACAAAAGCCAGCTAACGATCCCTCCTATTATACCAGGCAAAGAATCTATTGCCTTACTGGCTAATTTTTTTAGTAAGTTTGCAAGATGATCAAGTTGTTTTTTTACCCATGATTTATCAGGTGGAGGAGATGGTGGCACTGCTCCCCCACCGCCACCGCCTGTAATAGCCAACACCAGTGTACTTATTGCAAATCCTAAGGCTGTTATAACACTTGCTAATGTGACACCTTGCTCTCTAAACAGTGTTCTTATTCGTTCTGCTAACGTTGTGTCTTCATATAAAATTCTTTGGATAGTTTCTCTTATTCTGCTCACTTGAGTTCGTAATTGTTCTCGGTTATTAGACAACACTTCTAGTCTTGCTGATCTCTCTTGTTCAAGATCTTTTAGTCTTTGTGTTATTCTTTCTTTAACACCAGGTCCTAAGTTGTGGTCATCAGCCTCAACTAGTTTTTCTTTTTCTCTTTTTATATGCTCATCTAGTTCACCCAGTTTTGCTAAATTGTTTGTTAATTCGCCTCTGATGCTTCTCAAAGCATGATCAAGGGCCGTTATTTCTCTCATAGGTAGCGGCGGATCGTGCATAGTTTTTAATGCTTCTGAAAAACTGGTTTCTATTATTTCGTCTGCTGTTGGGCTTAAATCTTTAAGGGGTATGTTTTGTATTTGGTTATCTGTTGGGAGTTCTTGTAGTGTGTTTTGAAGTTTAGCAACTGCCTCACTGTCTAATCTTCGCGGTTTAGCAATGCCAAGGCGATTTTGATCGCTCACACTGAGCCTTTGTCTAATTGTAGTCTTTGCTAAAAACTTTGATGGGTCTGGTTTAGTTGTAAGCTGAACAAGTTGTCCTTGCTCGTTTTTCACAAACAAATGGTCATCTTTTGTTTCAAAATCATTAGGGTCTATAAATTCGGGAGGTTCTTGGCCTAAACTTTGATAAAATGATTTGACCTTACTTTCTGTTAATTCACGCCGCAATGATTGTAATGGATGTGTCAAAGGCGTCATTTCACTCATGTCGTCTCCAGGATCAAAAACATCATAATCTTCTTCTGCCATGTTTTTAAATAATTAACTTTTTATTTTGTTTTATAAAAAAATGTCACAAGCATATGGCTCGATTCTTGACCCGCATAGAAGACTGAAAGAGCCCTTTGGCGTGAAGGGAAATAAACAGAATATTATTGTTCCAAATAATCCATCTACTATTGATTCAGATCAAATTCTTACTGTTAAATTTCCAGACCTAGGAGCAGATGAAGTGATTGTGCCGGGATCTGCACGACTTACTTTCAAAATAGAACTTGATTCAGCAACAGACGAAAACAGGACAGTAGTCCAGAATCTGGGACGGGCAATCGTTAAGAAAATTTCTATAAAACTTGAGGGGCAAGAAATATTTTCTTTACACAATGCAGACATATTTCTAATCTATTGTGATCTATGGCTAACCGATAATGAAAGGGCCGATCTTGCGTTTCAAGGAATCGAAAATAACGAAGCACTAAAACACAGAATAGACGCCGAAGATGCTAAAGACGGTAACAAGTATGAAGCTGTAAGTTTTGCTTATGGAAATCGCTTTTCTATACCCTTAGATTTTGAGTTGTTAAAAGCGCATGCGCCATACTTTCAAGGAGCATTAAAAGACAGATTGTCATATGAACTAACTTTTAATGAATACAAACGATTCATTAAATCTACAGACTCTAACGCAAAGTACAGCATTTTCGACATCTCGTTAGAGTTTGACATTGTTAGCAACCCTAACTTAGCAAGGCTGATTGAGCAACAATATCAGTCAAAATTAGCAATATATTACGAAAGAGTGATTCATCATACTAAATATCCTAAAAGCAGGGCAGACACAATATGGAACTTTAGTTTTAGTGCCGCAGCACGATCCCTTAAAGGTATTTTATTGCTGTGTGAAGATGAAGAACCATTCAAAAGACAAAGTGAAAAGTTTATCAATCCTAAAATAACGAAAGTACAATGTTCAATTGAGGGTAGTCCTAACCAAGTCTACGGTAGCGGGCTTAAACCATATCATCATTTTGATGAAATAAGAAAATTGTTTGGAGGCGGGAGGTCTAGAAATCCAACAGTAGACCTTGTGTCTAAAGATCTACACCTTCACAGTGTTAGACTTGATGAATATTTAACAACGAAATACGGTTTATGGATTGACCTAAGGTCAACAGAGGATAATCAGTTGCATGGGAGTGGGAGAACAGTTAAAGACGTAATAAACATTCAAATTGATAAAGAAAAAGAGAGTGATAAACCACTTAATGTACATTTGTTTTTAATATATGATGCGCAGCTGAATATTCAAGATAACAGATTAAAAGATATCCAATACTAAATTATTTTTATTTTAAAAAAGCATGTCTGTTACGACTTATCCAAAAGTGCCCAAAGAAGAGAACTCTGTAGACATAAAAACTTTCAGATTAACAAACATAACACAAATGCAACAAAAACTAGAGCAGGACCTTTCAAAATACAGCAAAACCAAACGAAGGTATTCTGCTGTCTTTAATGCTGTTACATATGTTAATACTGGAGCATCGATCACTAGTGCTCTGTCAGCAGGAACAAGTGTAGGTCTCTTAGCAACAGGCGTAGGTGCACCGGTAGCTATACCTCTAGGTGGTTTGTCTTTAACTCTTGGCCTGTGTTCATTGGCTGTAAGTGCTGTCAGCAAAAAAATAAAAGCTAAACTCCAAAAGCACACAGCTATGGTTCAACTAATAACAGCTAAACTTAGTTCCTTCAAACTGACAATAAATAAAGCACTTGCTGACTCAAACATCACGGATGAAGAATTTAGTCGCCTACAGGCTGATTTTGAGGACTACAAAAGACAAAAGTTTGATCTTCAAAGAAAGGCAAGAGCAACTTTTTCTCAACAACCAGACACCGACCAGATAAAAAAGGAATGTTTAAAAAAAGTAAACGAAACATTAAACTCTGTTCTAAACAGCTCACATTAACAACCCCAAAGGGCGTTTATACTTTAGTTTATGAGTCCAAGCACAAAAAGACCGTTGATATTGATTCTGATTAAGTATTTTTTTTTTTTAATTTAAATAAATATTTTGAGTTAGAAAAGAAACTCAGCATGGATAAGATATATGAAGGTTCAGATGAATTGTTTGAAGCAATGCTCGAGGAAGAGCGTTTGTCAAGAGCACTAAATGAGATTGATTTAGAAGTTATTAATCCAAAAAACGTGCGGGAAAGCGTTGTACACGCTATTTCTCAAGTTCCAAGTAAACTAACAATAAACCCTCCAGTTAAAGTAAGGTTAGTTGTTTTAATCGACTATATAACAATAAATGAAGAAAATCTAGAAGTCTGGGTCTCAACTAAACAGCAGACTATTCTTTCCTCTAATGACTTAACACCCGGTTGGGCAGATCAATTCTTACACAGTTTAATGAAGCCTCTGAAGCAGCTAAAATGAGAGGCTCTGGTTGGTCAGAGGGCGAAGTCCTAGACATCAGATTAAGACAAGCTAAGTATGAGCCAATTGTAGGCAAGTCTTACATTCCACTGCCTCCAACATTAGTTGCAAAGAAAGCAGTTCTGAACATAAAGAATTCAGACGACAAATGTTTTATGTGGTGCGTTCTTGCTAGGCTGCATCACGTTCGCCAAAAATGCAGAGAGAGTATCTAGCTATTTACAGTGGGCCAATGATCTTAACTTTAACGGCCTTGAATTTCCTATGGCTGTAGACAAAATTGATCAGTTTGAAAAACAAAATCCACCAATAACTGTTAATGTCTACACATGGTCTGAAGAAACCAACCTTCTGCCAATTAGAGTGTCAAGAAAAAGTCCAACAATAGGCGAACCAACCAGGAGTCATGTAGGACTTACTCCTAATGCAAAGCCTTAATGGTTGCACTACACTCTAATACGCACAATGAGTAGATTACTAGTGCATAAATACAAAACAACATAGCAAACAAGAATTTTGTAGAAAATGTTTAACAAGAATTCCGTCCGTTCAAGCTGCGAGCGAACATGTAAAACATTGTATTAGCCCAGTTGACTGTGATACAGAACTAATTACGCCCGGAGAAGGCAGTAAAGTTAGTTTTAAGAACTGGAAACGGTTGCAAACTATCCCTATGTTTTTTACG
>JAMYXO010005188.1:0-5000 GCA_033310375.1 Conus canariensis
GGTAGCAAGGTAAACCCAAAAGAACCTGGTTTTCGCGACCTTTAAGCTGAAAATCCCAAACCAGAGAGGGATAACCCGGGGCCCCACAAAACCCTAAATTTTCAAATACGTTGTGTGTGTGTGTGTGTGTTTTGTGTGTGTTGGGGTGTGTGGGTGTGTTTTGGGGTGTGGGGGGGGTGTGGTGTGGGGTCTTGACGCTCACTTAAGGTTAAGATGCGGGAAAAAAAAGTGGAAATTACTATGCCTCTTAAGGTACAAGTAGCCCCCAAAAGCCAATCTGGTATCGGGCCCCCTTTAAGGGGGAAGATGCCGAGAGCGAGAGAGGTTTGGGGTCGGCCTGGACATACAAAACACCGATAAAACAAATAAAGAGTGGGTGTATGTGTGTGTTGTGTGTGTTTTGTTTTTGTGTTTTGTGTGTGTGTGTGAAATTTTTGTGTGTGTGGTTTGTTGGGTTTTGTGTGGTTTTGTGTGTGTGTGTGTGTGTGGGTTGGGTTTTGGGGGTGTGGGGGTTTTGGTTTTTTGTTTTGTGTGTGTGTTGTGTGTGGTGTGGTGGGAATTTTTTTTGTTGGGGGTGGGTGTGTGTGTGTGGTTTTGTGGTTTTTGTGTGTGTTTTGGTGTTGTGTGTGTGGGTGTGTGAGGGGGTTTTGTGTTTTTCTGGGGAGTGTATTCTCTTGGGCCCCACTTAAGGGGGAAGAAGCGGGGAAATAACGGTGGGGGATTACTATGCCTCTCAAAAGGGAGCAAGGTAACCAAAAAGCCCAAACCGGTTCGCGATCTTAAGGTGAAGATGCCCAAAAGCGAGAGAGGTTATGGCTCGGCCCCGACTACATCACAGTTATACAAATATGAGTGTGTTGTTGTTGTGTGTTGTGGTGGTGTGTGTTGTGGGGTGTGTGTGTGTGTTGTGTGTGGTTTGTGGAGTGGTGTTTTGTGGTGTGTGTGGTGTGTGTTGTGTGTGTTGTTGTGTGGTTTGGGTCTATAAACCTTTTTCTTGCCGCTCATTAAGGCTGAAGATGCATTTAAAAAAAGGGGGTAAAATTTCTATGCCTTCAAGGTGGCAAAAGGGAAACCCAAAAGCCAACCTGGTAAACGCGACCTTAAGGCTGAAGATTGGGCCCAGGGGCGAGAGATGTTATGCCCGGTGCTGACATACATACAAAAGAATACAATAGTGGTTTTGTTTTGTGTTGGTGGGGGTTTTGGGGTGTGTGTGTGGGGTGTGTGGTGTGTGTGTGTGTGGGTGTGTGTGTGTATCTCTCTTGACGCTCAATTAAGGGTGAAGATGGCCGGGGGAAAAACGGTGGGGAGTTAAATATGCCTTCAAGGTTGCAAAGGGACCAAATGCCCAAACCCGGAATGGGCCTTAAGGGTGAAGAGGGGAGAGCGGGAAAAGGGTTTTGGTCCCCGGGCCTGACATCCTTTCAAAGATAAAACCAAAATACTGGGGTGTTGTGGTGTGTTGGGGGGTGTGTTGGGTTTTTGTGTGTGTGTGGGGTGTGTTGTGTGTGTTTTTGGTTATTGGTGGTGGGGGGTTTTTTTTTAGTTTTTGTTGGTTGGTGGGGGGGTGGTTTTTCGGTCTCCCTTTTTTTTGAGTGGGGGTTGGGGGGGGTTGTGTGTGTGTGTGTGTGTGTTGTGTTGGGGTGTTTTGTTTTGTGTTGGGGGTTTTGGCCGGGCTTATCTTTTCTTGCCGCTCACTTAAGGCTGAAAAATGCAGGAAAAAAAAGGTGGTTTTGGTTTCTAAAGCCTCTCAAGGTGAAAAGGGAGCCAAATGCCAACCTTTTATCGCGGCCTTAAACTGAAGATGCCGAAGCGAGAGAAGGTTTATCCGCGTGCCCCAGCCCGGGGGGGGGGGGGGGGGGGGGGGACCACCCCCCCCACAACCCAAAACCTAAACACCTCCAAAAAAAACCAAACCAAAACCACCACCAACAAACCAAAAAACCCCCAAAAACCCCAAACCAAGGGGGGGGGGGGGGGGGGGGAAGGGGGGGGGAACAACCCCCCCCCTTTAACAAAAGAAAAAAACAACCCCAATAATCCCAAACCAAACCTTTTCCACCTTGGGGAAATCCAACAAAACCCCCTGAAAATAAAATACACAGATATACAAAAAACGTGGGGTGTGTGTGTGGGGTGTGTGTTGTGTGTGTGGGTGGTTGTGTTTGTGGTGTGTGTGTGTGTGTGTGTATTTTCTCTTTTACGCTTCATTTAAGGTGAAGATGCGGGGGAAAAAAAGGTGGTAGTTAAATAAGCCTCCCCAAAGGTAGCAAGGTAAACCAAAAGCCAACCTGGGGAATCGCCACCTTAAGGCTGAAGATGCCCCAGAGCTAGAAAGGGTTTTGGCTCGGGTGAAAATTCTACACCCGATATAAAAAATACGAGTGTGTGTTTTGTGTGGTTTTGGTTTTTGTTTTGGGGGTGGTGTTGTTTTTTGTGTGTTGGGTGTGTGTGGTGTTTGTGGGTGGTGTGGTGTTTTGGGGTGTGTGTGTGTGTTGGGTGTGGTGGAATTTGGAAACCTCTTGCCGGGTCCATAAGGCTGAAGATGAAGGGAAAAAAAGGTTGGGAGTTACATGCCCCTCAAGGTGGCAAAGGGAGCCCCCAAAGCCAACCTGGTATCGCGACCTTAAGGCTGAAAAAGGCCCAGGGGTGAAAATGTTTGCCCCCGGGGGGGAAAAAATAAAATACACAAAATATACAAAAACTTGTTTTGGTGTGTTGGGGGGTGTGTGGTGTTGGGTGTGGGGTTGTGTGTGTGTGGTGGGGGGTGTGTGTGTGTGGTGGTGGTCTTGGTGCTTTCTTAAGGCTTAAGATGCAGAAAACGGCGTAACTCACTCCCCTTACTAACTCTTTGGTAGCCAAAACCCTTTTGTCGGGCCAAAACCCTTTAGTTGAAAATGCCGAGAGCGGGGAAATGGTTATGGCCCGCGGAACCCGAACATACATACATAATCAACATATAAGGGGATAATATATATTTTGTATGTTTTGGGGTGGTGTGTTGTGGGGTTGTTTGTGTGTGTTTTGTGTGTGTGTGTGTGTGTTTTGGGGTGTGGTTTGTCTGATCCCCTTTTTTCCCCTCACTTAAATGGGGCTTTAAAACAGGAAAAAAAAGGGGGGGTTGTTACATGGGGCCCCTCAAGGGGAGAAGGTTTCCCAAAATTGGGCCAAACCTTTTATCGCGACCTTTAAGGGTGGGGGAAAAAGGGAGAACCAGAGAGGGTTTTGCCGGGCCCAACATACACGTATTTTCCCAAATTTTGTGTGTTGTTTTTGGGGTGTTTGTGTTGTGTGGGGGGTGTGGTTTTGTGTGTTTTGTGTGGGGTGTGTTTTTTGTGTTTTTTCTTTTTGGGTTTTTTTCTTTAAAGGGTGAAGATTGCCCCGGGAAAAACCCCCCTTTTTGGGGTTACAGCCCCTAAAGTAACCCGTTTTGCCCAAATCCAAATTTTTTTGGGGGGAAATTTGGGGCCCCCTTTAAAGGTTTAAAGATGCCCGGGGGGCGGGGGAGGGTTAGGGTCGGGCCGGGCATTTCCCTACAATTATACCCAAAAACGAATTTAGTGTGTGTTTTTTTGTGTGTGTGTGTGTGTGTGGGGGTTTGGTTTTGGTGTTTGGGGTGTGTGTGTGTGGGGGTGTGTTTTGGTGTGTTTTTGTTTTGGGGTGTGGGGTGGGGTGAAGTGTTTTGGTTTGGTGGTGGGGGGGGTGTGGTGGGGTTTAAAGTTTTGGTTTTGGGGGTGTGGTTGGGTGTGTTGGGGGGGGAGTGGGGTGGTTTGGTGGGTGTTTGTGTGTGTTGGGGTGTGTGTGTTTGAGTGTGTGTGTGTGTGTGTGGTGTGTGTGTTGGTGTGGGGGTGTTTTGTGTGTGTTGTGTGTGTGGGCTGTGATGTATCTCTCTTGCCCCTTTACTTAAGGTGAAGATGCGGGAATTTAATCCGGGGGTAGTTAAATATGCCTCTCAAGGTAGCAAGGTTTCCAAATGGGCCCCAACCCGGTTTTTAAACGCGATTTTTAAGGGGGTTAAGATGCCGAAGGGGAGAGAGGTTATTTTGGGTTCGCCCCAGCCCTCAAACAATTATACAAATATTGGGGTGTGGGGGGTTTTTGTGTGTTTTGTGTGTTGTGTGTGGGGTTTTTTGTGTGTGGTTGTTTTGTTTTGTGTTTTTTGGGGTGTTTTTGTGTTTTTGTGTGTGTTTTGGGGTTTTGTTGTGTGGTTTTTGTTTTGTGGGGGTGTGTGTGGGGGTTTGTGTGCGTATACTCTTTTGCCCCTCACTTAAGGGGAAGATTTCATGGAAAAGAAAAGGTTGGGTAGTTACCTTTCCTTTTCAAGGGGGCAAGGGAGCCAAATGCCAACCCGGTTTTTTGGGGACCTTTAAAGGTTTAAGATGCCGGGGAGCGAGAGATTTTTAAGCCGCGGCCCTGACATACAAACCGATTAAAAAATACGGGTGTGTGTGTGTGTGTGTGGTGTGTGTGTGTGTGTTTGTTTTGTGTGGGGTTTTGGTTTTGTGTGTGTATTTTTTTTTTTGAAAGCTCAAATTAAAGGGCCCGAAGATGCGGGAAAAAAAACCGGGGGTAAATTACTATTCCCCTTTTCAAGGTTAAACAAGGTAGCCAAAAGCCAACCCGGTTTTTCGCCAAACCCTTTAAAAGGCCCGAAGATTTTCCGAGGCTAGAGGAGGTTATGGTCGGCCTGACAAAATACACAGAAAAAAATACAAATTTTTGATGTGTGTGGTGGTGTATTTTTTGGTGTTTTTTTGGTTTTTGTGTGTTTTGTTTTGTTGTGGAAAGGGGGGTGTTTTGGGGGTGGTTTTTTTGTGAAATGTGTGTGTGGTGGGGGTTTGGTTGGGGGGGTGGGGTGTGGGGTTGGGGTGTGTGTGAGGGGTGAAGTGTTACGTGTGTGGTATATCTCCTCTTTTCCGCCCCACTTAAAAAGGCCCGAAGAAGGGAGGAAAAAACCGGTTTTGGGAGTTACTAAGCCCCTTTTCAAGGTGGCCAAATTT
>JAMYXO010005188.1:12500-15957 GCA_033310375.1 Conus canariensis
CAGGCTGAAAGCTGCAGGTAAACACGGCGGAAACCCTCCCACAACTGTTACTTATCGACAATAAACCTATTTTATCACACCCTTTTTCCTAACTTACTTTCTCACATTTTTTTTTTATTGTGTATTTCCAACTTGTGTCGCGCCGACCAAACCTTTAGGGTTGAAGAAGATGCCGAAGATGAGAGTCGGGAGTGTTATATGGCTGCGACCGAACATACCCCATACATAATCATAACAATAGGTAATAATAAAATTGTGTGTATGTGTGGTGTGTGGTGTGTGGTGGTGTGAGTGTGTGTGAGTGTGATGGTGTGTGATGTGAGTGTGTGCGTGTGTAAGCGGGGTGTAAATATCTCACTTCTCTTATATGGAGCCCGGCCCCTGCCGCTGGCACTCATTAAAAAAAAATAAAAAAAAAAAAAAAAAAAAAAAAAAAAAAAAAAAAATGCTTTATTTATTAAAAAATTATAAATTAATAAATTAAACACAAAAAAACAATAAAACCACCCCCCCCCCCACCCCACCAACACCCAACCCCCCCCCCAAAACCCCCCCCCCCCCCACCCACCCCCCCCTAACCCATAACCAACCCCAAAACACACCCACCAAACCCCAACACCCCCCCCACCAACCAAACCCCCCCCACCCCCCCACCCCCCTCCACCTCCACCCACCCCCCCCGCCCACACCCCCCCCCAACCCCCCCCCCCCCCAACCACCCCACCCCCCCCCCACCCCCGTACACCCCCCACTACCCCCCCCAAAACCCAAACCACCCCCAACCCCCCCCCCCCCCCCTAACACCCCCCCCAAACCGCCCCCCCCCCAACCCCCCCGACCCCCACCCACCCCACCAAACCCCCCCAAACCCGCCCTACAAAACCCTCATACGAAAACCCCCCCCCCCCCCCTACTACCAGCCCCACACCAAACCCCCCCCCCCCACCCCCCCCCACCCCACCCCAAACCCCACCCCCCCTCCACCCCCGCCCCCCCAACCCCCCCCCTTAACCCCATAACCCCACCCCCCCCACCTCAAACCCCCCCCCCCCCCCCCCCCCCCCCACCACACCCCAACCACCCACTACTATAACCCCCCACCCACCCCCCCCTCCCCACAAAACCACCCCACACACCCCCAGCCCCAAAACCCCCCCCCTCCCCCAAACCCCTTTTCTTCGTTTTTTTTTTCCATTTTTCTTTTCTTCTGTTTTTTCCGTTTTTTCTTCACTTTCCGTTGCTTCTTCTTTTCCTCCTTTCATCCTCTTCATCAGCCCCCCACACCCCCCCCACCCCCCCCCCCACCCCCCACCCCCTCCCCCCCCACTCGCGCTACCCCCCCCCCCCCCCCCCCCCCCCCCCCAGCCCCACCCCCCCCCCCCCCCCCCCCCTTTATTACTAAACACCACCCACCACATTACCACCACAACATTCCACTAAACACTAACCACCCCACACCCTCACCCCCCCCACACACGCACGCCACCCACTCACATCACCAAGGGACGCCCCGGTTAAGTACCCCCGCCACCACCCTCCCCCCCGACCCCCCACCCCACCCCTACCCCCCCCCCCCTCCCCCCCCCCCCCCCACCCCCCCCACCCCACCCCCCCCACCTACCCCCTCCCCCCACCCATTCCCCCCCCCCACCCTCACCCCCATTTTACATCTACTTAATCACACAACCCACGTCTGCGGGTGGAACTCGATCGTTCGCGCCGCCGCAAAAACGCGCGACTCGTGTTCCTCGCGCGCCGCGCGAAAAAAAACCCTCCTTTTTTAAATTTAAATAAAAAGAAAAAAAAAAAAAAGGGAAGAAAGCAGATGAAGAATTTTTAATAGATATGATAATTAACATCCTCTCCACTAAATTTATGAATAACCAAACCTTATCGACTCATTGAACACACAACACCACACAACAAACAACCCACCCACCTCAACAACATCAACCCAAGATACCTCACATACAATCCAACCCCACACTAAAAAACAAAAATCCAACCTCAAAATCACAATTATAGCCTACCTCTCCCCCCCCCGCACCCCCCACCCCCTCCCCCCCCCCCCCCCCCCCATCCCCCCCCCCCCCGCCCCCCCTCCTTCTTTCCCCTCCTCTCCTCCCTCCTCCCTCTCCCCCCCCTCCCCCCCCCCCCCCCCTCCCCCCCCCCCTCCTCTTTCTCTCTCGTTCTGGAACACCGGGGTCGTGCGCGCCTGCCCTCAGCGGGCGCCAGACCCCATGATTTAACACCTAAAATATACACACTACGCGCGACGGGAGTCCTACGTGTGTGGTGTCCAGAGGTGTTAGGAGTAGGTGGGTTGTGGTTGGTGTTGTGTGTTGCCCCCCCCCCCAAACCCCCCAAAAAATTTTTTCCACCCCCCAAAAAAACCCCCCCCCCCCCCCCCCCCCCCCCCTTTTTTTTCCCCTTTTCCCCCCTTGTTTTTCCTTTCCCTCCCCCTTTTTTTTTTTGGGGGGGGGGGGTTTTTTTTTTTTTTTCCCCCCCCCCCCCCCCCCCGCCCCCCCCCCCCCCTTTTTTAAACCCCAAAAACCAAACCCCTTTCCCAAAAACCCCACCCCCCCCCCCAAAACCCCCCTACCCAAACCCCATAAACCCCCCCCCTTTTAAATTTTTTTTTTTTTTTTTTTTTTTTTTTTTTTTTTTTTTTTTTTTTTTTTTTTTTTTTTTTTTTTTTTTTTTTTTTTTTTTTTTTTTTTTTTTTTTTTTTTTTTTTTTTTTTTTTTTTTTTTTTTTTTTTTTTTTTTTTTTTTTTTTTTTTTTTTTTTTTTTTTTTTTTTTTTTTTTTTTTTTTTTTTTTTTTTTTTTTTTTTTTTTTTTTTTTTTTTTTTTTTTTTTTTTTTTTTGGGGGGGGGGGGGGGTTTTTTTTTTTTTTTTTTTTTTTTTTTTTTAATAAAATTTGTGGTGTGTTGAGGGGGATGTTTTTGTAGTGTGTTTTGTGGGTGTGTGTGTGTGTATGTGTGTTGTTTGGTGATATTTTCGCTCACTTTAAGCTGAAGATGCGGAAAAACGGTGGGATTACTATGCCTCCAAGTGGGAAGGTACCAAATCCAACCTGGGATCGCACCTTAAGGCTGAAGACCGAGAGCAAGAGTTTGGCCCCCGACATACAACACAGATAACAAAACGTTGGGGTGGTGTTTGTTTGTTGGTGGTGGGTGTGGTGTTGGTTTTTGGGTGTTTGTGTGTTGTGTGTTTGGTGGTGGTGGTGATTTTTTTTCACTAAGGCTGAAAACGGAAAACGGGGTAACTACCCTCAAACCAAATGGGAATCCAACCGTATCGCCACCTTAAAGGTGAAGAGCCGAGGCTGGAATTAGCCGCCGACATACAAAAACACAAAAAAAAATAAGTTTTGGGTGGGGTTTGGTGGTGTGTGTGGGTGTGGGGGGTGTGTGTGTGTGTGTTTGTGTGGTGTGTTGTTGGGTACCCCCCT
>JAMYXO010005189.1:0-15957 GCA_033310375.1 Conus canariensis
TGGGTTTTCATGAACTTTCTTGATCAAATGCAATTATACGTGAACTGCTTTAACTTTAAACCATGTCTTAAAAAAATTGGAAGAAGTCTGTAATGACAGACATAATTTTTTTTGTCACGAAGATTGGGCACAAGTTTAGGCGGTTTTTGTCATTGCCATCTTTAGACTTTCTGCCGCTAATGGATAGTCATTATGGTAATCATGAAGTTCAGAGGATATTCTAAATCAACTTCTAGAATGAGACCTCTTTTACGACAGCTTCTAGAGTAGTAGCCATTTTAAAAACTTTTGAAGCCCTTTGAGTCCTGCGTACATTTTAAAGTTACGTAATGGAAGTGATTGACTCATAGCCCAACCATACAGATTGTTTGCATCTAAATACATGAGATAGTTAGCCCTTTTACTTGGATCATAGTGCCCAAAAGTTTTGTTGTTTGCTTTACAGTAATGGTGAGACACCATACAAAATTCCGCCACGCAACCCGGGTTTCAATCATCTGAAGCATTGGTAGGTCAGACACAGTCAATCTGTACCCAGTAAATTTTAAAAAGGATCCCAACTCATCCCAGGCGCAGAAATATAATGCGCAGGATCTAGACTTAATGTTTCTGCAGGTCTTTCTGTAATTTTCAAAGATTCTGCCAACAAACAAGAAATCTGCCATTAAATAGGAAATCATGATAGTCTCCCATCTTTTTAAACACTCTAATTTCTGCCACGCTTCTTGAGCATGCTGGTAATCAAATCACGGATGTCCTTTCCTCAAGACTACAAAAAAGCCCCTTTAGGCGGAAGTGTATCTTCGTCAAACCTTTGCCAACTGTTCATGTACTCATAAGGTAAACCCCTTTCTAACAAGAGTTGGGTAAAAATATGTTCTGTTATTGGCAGGACTTTAATGATCCTGCTAGTGACTCTAATGATCCCACGGGGTGTTGCATAGAGTCAATAAAAAGATAAATTATTTAAAGTGAAACACATGTACTTTTCTGATGACGGGCGCAATGCATGACGCCCTAAAGGGGCTGGTTACTGCTTGCATTATAAGGTGAGAGTCGTAACCTCGCAAGTTTTGAAAGAATATAGGAAGTCCCCCAAGTCAGGATCAAACTTTAGTTGAAGATTGCAATTTTTATGCGCTGTTCCTCTAAACTTTCCGCTAATGTGATCTGATCTCTTACTGTTGGGTTTAAATTTTAGGTGTTAGCTCTAAACCACAAATCCAACAGTGAGTGGCTGATTCATACTGTTTTTTGGTTTTGGGGCGTCATCATGATTTCAGATAAATTCAGATTATTAGAACAAGCATTACGCACTTGCTGCATGCGCTGTAAAAATTTACTAGCCGCATTAGGTCCTCTATATAATTCTGGCCCCTGAATGGCGCCATCCGACCTGACAATGATGAAAGCAAACGAACAAATCTGATGATTACTCATTAAAACTGTTTTTTAAATTTTTTGGGAGCTGGCCCTCATAAGGAACAATAAGCGATTCAAAGTCTGCGTAAAACAACATATGGGACCTCTGGAGTTTTTTGTAATTCTTAAAACTAACCTTACTGCCTTCTCTTGGCAAAATTTAGTTCGTATTGCAGCCAACTGGGCTGAGACAATGTTTTTAACATGTTCGCTCGCAGCTTGAACGGAGGAATTCTTGTTAAAATTTCTACAAATTCTTGTTTGCATGTTGTTTTGTAGTATGCACTAGTAATCTACTCTTTGTGCGATTAGAGTGTAGTGCAACCATTAAGGCTTTGCATTAGGAGTAAGTCTACATGAGTTTTGGTTGGTTCGCCTATGTTGGACTGTTCTTGGGACACTCTAATTGGCAAAAGGGTTGGGTTTCTTCAACCATGTTAGACATTAAAAGTTATTGGGGATTTTGTTTTTCAAACTGATCAATTTGTCTACAAGCCATGGGAAAATTAAAGGGCCATTTAAAGTTAAGATCATTGGCCCACTGAAAATAGTTAGATACCCCCTCGCATTTTTGGCAACGGATGCAGCCTAGGGAAGAACGCACCACATAAAACATTTGTCGCTGAATCTTATGTTCAAAACTGCTTTCTTTGCAACCAATGTTGGGGGCAGTGGAATGTAAGAACTTGGGCCCACAATTGGCTCATACTTAGCCTGTCTTAATCTGATGTCTAGGATTCACCCTCTGACCAACCCAAACCTCTCATTTTAGCTGCTTCAGAGGCTTCATTAAAAATGTGTAAGAAGTTGATCTGCCCAACCGGGTGTTTTAAGTCATTATAAGAAAGAATAGTTGCTGTTTAGTTGAGACCCAGACTTCTAGATTTTTTTCGTTTAAATTTTATATAGTCGATAAAACAACTACCTTACTTTAACTGGGGGGTTTATTGTTAGTTTACTTGGAACTTGAGAATAGCATTACAACGCTTGCCTGAACGTTTGTTGGATCAATAACTTCTAAAACGACCTCATTTAAAGCTTTTGACAAACGCCTTCTTCCTCGAGCATTGCTTCAAACAATTCATCTGAACCTCATATATCTTATCCATGCTGAGTTTCTTTTCTAACTCAACATATTTAGTAAATTAAAAAAAATACATCGACTCCAAAGTCGTCTTAATCAGAATCAATATCAACGGTCTTTTTGTGCTTGGACCTCGAAAAACTAAAGTATAAACGCCCTTTGGGGTTGTTAATGTGAGCTGTTTAGAACAGATTTTTAATGTTTCGTTTACTTTTTTTAAGCATTCCTTTTTTATCTGGTCGGTGTCTGGTTGTTGAAAAAAAGTTGCCCTCCCTTTCTTTGAAGTTCAAACTTTTGTCTTTTGTATCCTCAAAATCAGCCTGTAGGCGACTAAATTCTTCATCCCCTGATGTTTGAGTCAAAAAGTGCTTTATTTATTAACAGTTTGAAGGAACTAAGTTTAGCTGTTATTAGTTGAACCATAGCTGTGTGCTTTTGGAGTTTAGCTTTTATTTTTTTGCTGACAGCACTTACAGCCCAATGAACACAGGCCAAGAGTTAAAGAAAAAACCACCATAAGGTAAAGCTGCCGGTGCACCTACGCCGTTGCTAAGAGACCTACACTTGTTCCCGCTGATAGAGCACTAGTGATCGATGCTCCAGTATTAACATATGTAACAGCATTAAAGGCAGCAGAATACCTTCGTTTGGTTTTCTGTATTTGAAAGGTCCTGCTCTAGTTGGGTTTGCATTTGTGTTAGTTTGTTAATCTGAAAGTTTTTATGTCTACAGCAACAGAGTTCTCTTCTTTGGGCACTTTTGGATAAACCTGAACAGACATGCTTTTAAAAAAATAAAATAATTTAGTATTGGATATCTTTTAACTGTTATCTTGAATATTCAGCTGCGCATCATATATTAAAACAAATATACATTAAGTGGTTTATCACTCTCTTTTTCTTTATCAATTTAAAATGTTTATTACGTCTTTAACTGTTCTCCCACTCCCATTGCAACGATTATCCTCTGTTGACCTTGGGGTCAATCCAAAAACCCGTATTTCGTTGTTAAATATTCATCAAGCCCTAACACTGTAAAGGGTGGTAGATCTTTGGGACACAAGGTCTACTGTTGGACTTCTAGACCTCCCGCCTCCAAAATATTTTCTTATTTCGTCAAAATGATGATAAGGTTTAAGCCCACTACTGTAGATTTGGTTAGGACTGCCCTCAATTGAACTTTGTACTTTCGTTATTTTAGGTTTAAATAAACTTTTCATTTTGTCTTTCGTATGGTTTTTCATCTTCACACAGCAATAAAATACCTTAAGGGATTCTTGCTGCGGCACTAAACTAAAAATTCCATATAGTGCTTGCCCTGCTTTTAGGATATTTAGAATGATGAATCCTCTTTCGTAAAAATATTGCTAATTTTGACTGATATTGTTGCTCAATCAGCCTTGCTAAGTTAGGGTTGCTAACAATGTCAAACTCTAACGAGATGTCGAAAATGCTGTACTTGGAATCAGTGCCCGTAGATTTAATGACACGTTTGTATTAAATTTAAAAGTTAGTTCATATGACAATCTGTCTTTTAATGCTCCTTGAAAGTAAATGGTGCATGGGGCGCTTAATAACTCAAAATCCAAGGGATGGAAAAGCGATTTCCATACGCAAAATTTACAGCTTCGGGCTTGTTACCGTCTTAGCATCTTCGGCGTCTATTCTGTGTTTTAGTGCTTCATCATTTCGATTCCTTGAAACGCGAGGTCAGCCCTTTCATTCGCGGTTAGCCATAGATCACAATAGATTAGAAATATGTCTGCATTGTTGTAAAGAAAATATTTCTTGGCCCCTCAAGTTTATAAAAATTTTCTTAACGATTGCCCGTCCAGATTCTGGACTACTGTCCTGTTTGGGGTCTGTTGCTGAATAAAGTTCTATTTTGAAAGTAAGCCGTGCGATCCCGGCACAATCACTTCATCTGCTCCTGGGTTCTGGAAATTAACAGTAAGAATTTGATCTGAATCAATAGTAGATGGATTATTTTGGAACAATAATATTCTGTTATTTCCCTTCACGCCAAAGGGCTCTTCAGTCTTCTATGCGGGTCAAGAATCGAGCCATATGCTTGTGACATTTTTTTTTATAAAACAAAATAAAAAGTTAATTATTTAAAAACATGGCGGGCATTGAAGAGTATGATGTTCCTGATCCTGAAAACGACATGAGTGAAACGACTCCTTTGCCCAAACATTACAACATTGCGGCATGAATTAACAGAAGTAAGGCAATCATTTCATCAAAGTTTAGGCCCAAGAACCTCCCGAATTTAAGACCCTAATGATTTTGAAAAAAAGATGACCATTTGTTTTTAAAAAACGACAAGGGCAACTTTTTCGGCTTACAACTAAATCAAACCCATTAAAGTTTTTAGCAAGAGTACAATTAGACAAAGACTCAGTGTGCGCGATCAAGAAACGCCTTGGCATTACTAAACCAAAATTAGATAGGGAACAGTTGCTAAACTTCAAAACTTCCCAAAAGAAACTCCCAAAAAGAAAACCAAATTCAAAACATGGAACTTAAAGATTTTAAGCCCAACAGCAACAAAATAATAGAAGCAGAAACCAGTTTTTCAGAAGAAAACAGCATTAAAAAACTATGGGACGAATCCGCCGCTACCTATGAGAGAAAATAACGGCCCTTAATCATGCTTTAAAAAGCATCAGAGGCGAATTAAAAACAATTTAGCAAAACTGGGTGAAAATAGATGAGCATATAAAAAGAAAAAAGAAAAACTAGTTGAGGCTGATGACCACAACTTAGGACCTGGTGCTAAAGAAAGAATAACACAAAGACTAAAAGATCTTGAACAAGAGAGATCAGCAAGACTAAATGTTGTCTACTAACCGAGAACAATTACGAACTCAAGTGAGCAGAAAAAGAGAAACCCATCCAAAGAATTTTATATGAAGACACAACGTTAGCAGAACGAATAAGAACACTGTTTAGAGAGCAAGGTGTCACATTAGCAAGTGTTATAACTGCCTTAGGATTTGGGAATAAGTACACTGGTGATGCTATTACAGGCGGCGGTGGTGGGAGGGCCAAATGGCCACCAGGCCCGCCAACTCCGTCGTCAGATAAATCATGGGTAAAAAAACAACTCGATCACCTTGCAAACTTACAAAAAAATTAGCCAGAAGGCAATAGATTCTTTGCCCGGGATAATAGGAGGGATCGTTAGCGGGGCTTTTGTCTGCCGCAAGTAAAGTATTTGGGGCTTTAGGGCCCGAGCACTTATGGGCATTAGTTGTCTTAATAGTTGGGTTACTCTTTAGTAAGATAAAGCCCAAAGGGTAATCCTAGGGCAGTTAATCCAATAAAAAAAGTGCCGTCTTTTCATATTCTGGGGCATCACGAACAAGTCCGGTCTTCAATGGCCTTTGGGCTTTGGGCCTTGGGGATTGGATGACTTATTCTTTGGGGGGGCGCTTGTTTTTTATTGTTTGTAATATTACTTGGGCCCCGAATTTTATGTCGTTTTTTTCCGACCTTCTCTTCATTGTCGCCCACAAGGATTTCATTATTATAGTTTTTTTATTGTTCCTATCGAAGTCTGAGGTCAGAAAAAAACAGCAGTATAAACCAGTGCCGACAGGGAAAGTCTACTTTCGATCTTTGCAAATTGTTAAAACATTTTGGTACCTTTTAATACTTGAAGGCAAATCAATTGCAAAAAGGCGCCTTAAATTTTGCTAAAAATGTTTTTGGCACAAAGCCAGTAGAAGATCATTATGTTAGATCTTGCCTGTGCGGGAAACCTAGCAAACACCAAACTAAGTAAAAAAAATAGAGTCTTTTATTGTTCTTTTCCCCGCTCATTTTTGGGCCCCCGAATATCCAAAAAATTTTGTGCCCGTTTTATGCTCTTCTTATGGCCCCCGAGGTGAAAGTTGTGCCTAAAGAGAAAGAGGAAAGGAGGATTCCAAATCTTTTATACTTTCGTGCACCCCCCCAAAAAAAAAGGGGGCCAAAAACCTGTTTAAGACCAACTTTTGCAAAGTTGTCTTTGGGTCAATTAAATTTCGTTCAGATCCTTTAAAAACCCTTGTAACTTTTCGGGGTGCGAATGGATTAAACTTTTGTCTTTGGTTGGGCTTGCGTTCGACAAAAAACGTCGAAGGTGTAATAAAAATGAAATCTTTACCTGACCTCACCAAAAAAGGGAGTTTTTAAATGATCAGCATACAAAACCCAAACCCCCAGTTGATGCAAAAAAACACAGAAAATTTTTAACTGTTCGGGATAAAACTGCTCGGATGCGAACCCACTTTCGCGATGGTCTTTTTTAAAAGGGGAGGGTTAAGAATCGTTCAATGGGGACAAACCCTTTTACTTGAAGGCGCATTTCCAAAAATTTTCGAGGGTTCATTTTTTATATCTTTAGGACTGTAGTGCGGCCCCCAACAGAATATTTTGCTTTTAGTATTTTGAATGCATATTTTTAAATTTGTTTTAAAAAAATGTTTGGTAAAAAAAACAAAACAAACGGGCCTTTCGTTTTAAAATTTGCTATTGATAATAAATGGGGAACCCCAAAAGGGGTTTGCACCCATGAAATTTTTTAAAAAAGCGTATTTTTTAAATAAAATAAAACCAAGGGAAAATAAGATTTAAAAAATTTGACAAAAGAGGAAACTTTTTTTTTTTTTTTTTTTTTTTTTTTTTTGATATATTTTTTTTATTTCTTTCCTCATTCTCCCCTTCCTTTTCCACTTTTTCCTTCTTTCCTCACTCCTTTTTATCAAACATTCTTCCTTTTTGCTGACTTTCCGGATGAAAATATCACAATTTTTTGGGGTTTTTTAATAATTTGTACATGTTTACATTATTGTAGTAAAAATCCGTGAAACGATTAAAACGTTTTATCTTTTTATGGGCTTGAAAGTTTTGAGTGAGAGTTCAATGTATGCCGGGAAAGGTTGTTTTCTTTTGTTGGATATACACACATACAAAACAAAAAAAAATCACTAAGCAAATCCCGACTTACAAACTAAAAGCACTAAAGGAAAACAAACACCCCCGCTCACCCACTCACACCCCCCCGTCCCTACCCCCCCCACACCCCCACTTTCTCTCTTCTTATAATTAAATAATATTTAAAAAAATATACAAATTTACAATTTATAATAATGAAGTATGTTTTCTCCGTTGGTCCCCAATGGATAGCTGTTGTTTAAAACGCATAAATAATTATTTTTACTGAAGACCTTCAAAATAAGATTTTAAACGGGGCGTAAGCACCCGCTAGGTCACCCCACACCGAACCCGCCATCAGGTTTATTTTTTTTAACAACAAAAAAAGTTAATTAATTTCTTCAGCCCCCTCCAATAGACTCGCTACCCACGCCGTGCCCCCCCCGACCAACCAAAAAACAACCTACCAGCAAGTGCCGATCCCCCTACGGGTCCCAGCCGCGGCACGCCATCCCAGACAGCAGCGGGCCACGGGCTACAAACCACACCAAGTTTTTGAATACCTTAGAAATTACCACACATCCTGAACATACCCTCATGCCGTATTAAATCCGGGTATTTATGATTTTGATTATAAATTTTTCAATAAATTTCAAATTTTACCAATTAGTTTAAATTTTTGCAGAAAATTTTGTACAGTTGCTAGATTTTCAAGATTATTCTCTTTTTTGTTTTTTTTAGAAATACTGTTTTTTTGGCTTACATTTTTTATTTTACAGCAAAATGTAGTTTTTTGGCTATCGTATTATAAGATCGAAGTAGTACAGTTGTGGAAGCACCTCCAAATTTTTGTTTTTTTCATCAGAGCAGATTATTCCTTTAAAACACTTCCTTTTAAAATTCTTCAATATTTCCAAAAAATCTTTGACGTGTTCTCTCCAAAAACATAGTTCAATGCTGTTTTTTCCCTTACAAAAACTACATTTATAACTTTTTTAAAATTTCCCCATTTCTTTCAGAGCACATATTTTGCAATTTTTCGATGCACATCTCTTTGCATCCATTTTACTTAATATCCTTAATTTAAAATTTTTTCAAAAACATTTTTTCCAAGGATCTGCTATTTCAGCTTCTCCGCCATTTTGCAAAAACATTTGGTTCCCGTTATCTTTTCTTAATCTGTAAAAGTTTTGGAACCTTTATTACAAATATATTTTCTTTAATGCGACAAAAGGGGGAAACTTAGTTAGCCAGTTAACCAACCTGAGGGTTTTATTCGGGTTTTGCTCGTGAAAGAAGAAATGAGTAACCGACATTACCTCAAACTTAACAATGCAAATTGAAAATAATGTTCATTCAAAACCGAAAAAAAAGAAGTAGGGTTTTATTTGATGGAGAGCTAGCTAAAAAGTTGGCTTTAAAAATAACAATCAAGACTTTCATAGTTTTTTGAGTTTCAAACAGACAAAACTACTTAGAGGGAAAATACCCTCGATCTTTCATTACATTTTATTACTCATGTTCATTTTGGGGAGCGAGCATGATGAAAAAATTTAAAGAAAGGAAGGCCCCAACTGTTTTAAGAGTCTTCCATCAGGGAAAAGCGCATATTGCATTATGAAATTTTACAAATTCCCTAATTTACAGTTTAAAAGATTTTGCTTTGGGGGGGGTCAGAAAAATTATATAAAGATCACGATAAAACGGGAAAGTCGTAAAAGTAAACCTGCCATTGTTTTTAAAAATAAATAAACGTTTTTTTAAAAAATGTCAGGGGGACCAAAGAATGGGGAGTTAATTGCGCCTGAAGGTGTGAACTTTAAAATTTAAAAGACCTTGCAGAGTTGGACTTTGAACAAAACGTGGATAGGCATTTTGTAGGGTTTTGAGTACAGAAAAGGTTATTATAACGAAAAGAGGGGGCGACAACAAAAAGTTTCCAAACTGAAAAAACTACGCAATCAGAAGCAAAAATGCGTCATAGAATAAAAAAATAGTTCGAAAAACGACAACAAATGGCACTTAGAACCTATTTTTTTAGAAGGGGGACAAAAAATTGAATTTTAAACCCCAAATTTACATTTTTTGACCGAAAAAAAAGTTTCAGAAAAGCATTTAACTCTGGCCCTTTACATGAAGTCTTGCCAGAGACAAAAAACCCGGAAAGAGCGAAAAAAGCCGTTGGGGGGGCAAACTACATCCCCACAGAAGAGAATCGGTTTTTAAAGAAAATTTACAAAATTACGTTCCTTTTCCCCACAAAATAGGGGCACGTTCCAAGATATTTAAAATTTTTTGTCTAAAAAGAGGCGAGAAATGGAGCTCTGGGCGTCAGTACAATCTTATGAAAGGGAAATTCTTTTTAGCTGGCAAAAAATTAGACTTGACAAACTTAAAATTACTGTCGTTTTCTTTAAATGGCGAGGTTTAAGGTCTAACAACAAGCAACAAAATTGAATTGTCTAAAAAAACGATCTTACGAACTGAACTGGGTTTTAAACTTACACATTTTGGGGCCCTTTTAGGTTTTTATTTTACGAACAAGTTTTGACAGGAAAATATGAAAAACAATAACGGGATTAATTTAAACTGTTTTAAAACTTGGGGCAACAACTTTGGGGGTCAATGCCGAGTTAAATTTTGACAAAAACCCCTCTTGTTCATTTATTTGTGGACAACTGGTTGTGGAAAAACAAATTTTTCCTCGACCTATTAAAAACAGTTTATATTTTAAAATTTTTATCATATTGTAATTTTCTGTCCAAAACCCAAATGGAACAAAGCAAACACGACAGAAGGTTTATATGGGGGCGGGGATGAAACTTTTGATTGATCCCCGCAAAACTGAGTGAGTTTTAGAACACTTTTATAGACAGTTTTAAGGGAAACGCAGACAATTTATTATTGAGACTTTTTCGGCAGAAAAGACATAGTTAAAAAAAAAGAAACATTTGCAAAACGGGCTTTAGTGGAAACATGCTGGAATAAGTTGTGGATTTATGTCAAAAATATAACCTTTTAAAAGACTTTAGAGAACAAAAAAGACTGTAGTTTTTTTTCCATGAAAAAAAAAAAAAAAAAAAAAAAAAAAAAAAAAAAAACGAAGTCTCAAAAGTTTTCTAAATTAGTGTTAAAAACAAAAATCCTACAATTAGGGTTTTGTAAAGTGTTTTCTAAGAGAACTTAAAAAAAGGCATTCTGGGGAAGCCGCCGGAGCGCAGCGAAACCGGCTTTTGCCGGGGTTTGGGGGGGCGGAGGTGGGTGAGCCAGAAAGCCTATTTATAGTTTCTCCAAGCGCTCCCCGTGCACGGGCCTCACCCGGGTTTTCCCGGGTCACTCCATCCCTTCAAAGAGCTGGGCCCCCCTCCACTTTTGTCGCCGCTCACCTGGGTGTCCCTTTTTCTTGGCCCTGGGGCCCCAAAAGGCCGGGTTTTCAGGGGTTGAAAAGGGGGGAACTCAAGACAGGACCCAGCCAGTGGAGGCGCCGTCGCAGACAATGGTTTCACGGGGGCTGTTTTGGACCTCTCCCTGACGGCTCATTTGGTAAAAGTCTGACCCTTTAGCCCAAACTTACGTAGCACTTACCTTTAAAAGCGTCGAAAAAAAAAAAACAAAAAATGGAACAAAAGGGAAAAAATTGGAATGAAAAAGGAAGTTTTACAGCGTTAAGTTATGATTAAACTTTCACCACCGCATTTGTGCAAAATTTCAGCTTGCTAAGGACACCAAACTTTTTCCTTTTTTAATTAGACAAAAGCTTTCAAGCTGGCTTCAGAATGCACAGGGGCCCCCCTTTAAAAAAAACTTTGTAAAAGTGAATTGTTTTATTCTCTTCGCGCTGTCATGACTGGGCATTGGTTTTGTGTACGTGAAATGTCCCATTTTTTTTTTAAATTATTATTGTTTTTGAATATTTGTAAATGAAAAACAAAATTGTTGCCTGACCCACCCCTACATAACACTAGCTACCGATTATACAAAAACAGTTAAAGGTTGTTTTGAGTTCCTTCCAGATCCTTTACAATTTTTTTTTGGTGTTACCTCTAATGGGGGGGTTTTTACCGTCTTATTCCTCCGGGTCTTTTAAAAACAACCCCAGTAGTTAAAAAGAGAAACCTATAAATTTACTGGCAGTCAATCGTCTGAAAAAAAAACTCTTTAGTTTTTTAAAAAGAAACCTTTTTTCGGGCCAAAAATTTTGGGGTCATGAAAGAAAAGTGAAAAAGTCATATAGTTTTGAAACTGCGACAAAGTAGGAAAGTATTTTCTTTTTCGTCCAGGTTTCAAAGAAGGGGAATGAAAAAAAACAAAGAGACGGCCCCTGAACAAATATGGGCTAACTGAAGCTTCTCTTTCTCTTGTCGAGATATTCTCGTCAAACGAAAAAAAAATTCTCCTTGTTTGCAAGAATTTGCCATAATTCGGACCTCCAATAGTAAAATTTAGAAAACGAAAATTTTATGTGGTACTACTTTTTCTAAACCCTTTGACCCAAAAAACTTTTTTTTTTTTTTTTTTTTTTTTTTTTTTTTCGAATGCAAAGCAAAATTGCTTTACTTTTTTTTGAAAAAAAGGGGGTGGGCACCCGAAGACCAAATTTAAATGTCGTTTTTTTTTTTTTCAACAGCAGGGAAACAAAGGGTGGGGATTTTTTTGTTTTTTTATTTGAACAAAAAAAAATGCTCAAAATGAAAAGATTTGACTCAAAGTGAATGAAATAGCGAACGATTTGATGGAAGAACTGAAAGTATTTTTTAAAATTTTTTCCCCAAATGTTTCACAGAAGTTTGAAACAAATCCTGATTTCGTTTTTTTCAATTCATGGCGGGGGAAAGTGTCGCCAATATTTGGGCATGCGTGAGTCTTTTTAAGAGTCTAACCGAGATGCCGTGGCCTCTTTTTGAAAGGGGGAAAAAAAATTTTAAAAACCCCCTGGAAATTAAGCAAAAAAAAAAACCCAACAAAGAACGTTTTGCTTTTGAACTACTCATGTTCAGGGGTTTTCGTTTCTCAAAAAACTTCAGTGCTGAAGATAGTACAAAATTACAAGTTGCAAGCACAGCTAGTGTTTTTTAAAACCCCGACAAAAAACGCCTGTAGGAGGCAGAGGCTGACCACCTGAAAAATGGACAAAAATAACCAAAAAAAAAAAATTTGGATGTGTTGACACAAACGTGGGCTGCCCCCCCATTGAACGATTTCCTCATGGCGAGCGGGGAGTGAATGTATCCCAAAATGGTTAGTTAGTACCTTCCTGACGAAAGGGGCCCAACAAAGGCGAATCCCGAGAGGAGAGAGATACTATTCCTCTTCCTTTGTCCAGGCCAAATTTTACCCCCGAAAAAAAAAAAAAAAAAAAAAAAAAAAGTCCCAACCAGGGGCAAAAACCTTTGGGCTTTTTTTCCCAACCGATTCATTTCTGTCCCTTGTCCAGCCACAGTGAGTCAAAGGGGCCCGTCCTTACGCCCCTTGTTTCTCTCCCGCTTTGGGGGGGGGCTGTGGTAAATTTAGGGGGCAGAGAAACCTTTCGCGGGGGGACTGCGGGGACACCACATGGGGAGCGGTACTTCCAGGGCGCAGGCCAATCCCAGTTGTTTACTCGGGGTTAATGGGGGGGAAAGGGAGGGGGGGTGTTAGCGGGGAAAGGATGGGAGAAAGGGGTAGATTCCTTCAATCAGCAATGTTTAATGCTTTTAGGTACCGCTCGTCTTTTCTCCCCTCTCTTCTCCCCTCTCTTTTCGTTTCTGCTCTCTCTCTCTGTTTTCTCTTCTTCCCGCTCTCCCTCATCTGCCTCTGTCCCTCTGTCTGTTTTTTGTTGTCTGCTGTCTGCGTCTGTCTGTCGGTCTCTCTCTCTCTCTCCTCTCTCTCCTCTCTCACAACACCACACACACCACACATGAGAAGAGAACACCACACATCTCCTTCTCTCCCCTCTCCTCTCTCCTCTCCCTCTCCTCTCCTCTCTCCTCTTCACACACACACACACACACACCACACACACCACCACACACACCACACACACACCACTTCGGATGCAAAAGAAGGACCCCTTTTGACACGGGTATATTTGAATATCGGGGGGCCGGGGACAAATTTTTGGGGGTCAAAAAAATGGGCTGTATGAAAAAAAAAAACGTTGCTGAATCCCTGCATTGAGAGTCTTTTGGGCCTGGCCAACACAGTGAGTGAGAAACCTTGCTCCCACTGGGGGGTCAAAAAAGAAAAACAAAAAAAACCTTTATCCCCACATTGTGTGCTATGTTTCGGAATAAAGAAAGTGGGTTTCTGGTGAAGAGCAAAGGAACGAAACGGTGTGAAAACTGGACCATCTCATACTAAACGACCGGGCGCGTAGCCGCTGTATGCCCCCCACTGTAAACAGACCTCCCCAAAACTATCGGGGAAAGATAAAAACCGTCTTCCCATTGCAAGTAGGTTGCCTTTTCCAGATCATAGTTAAACAAAGGATTTAGAGAGTCTTTTTTTGTTGTTGTTGTTGTTGATGTTGTTGTTGTTTGAAGCGCACACCAGTACGTTGGGAACATCGACTATTACACGGTTGTCCCGGGGAACTTTTTCACACCTACTTTCGTAGTTCTCTTCCTCTCTCCTCCTCTCTCTCTCTTTCATTGAACTGGTGGCTATGATGGGACAAAAGTGTTGTCGGGGGTTCCCCCCAGGGGCCAAAGTCTCAGAAAAGCAAAAGTCACTCCGGGGAATCATTCCAACACAACTGTCTCCCTTGCAGATTTCCCCCCGTCTATTTGTCCTTTTCCCCCCCCCCCATCAGGGCAATGACATTGTCCATCACGGGGGTCAGCCACCCCGGGGAAAAAATGGCAAGCTTTGAGAACAAAATTTTATGGTCGAGAATTCACCTTTACGACATCAAAAAAGAACAAATGCAAAGCAATAAACGTACTCCCAGTTATCTTCCAGAAAAAACGTCCAATCAAAACAGCGTCATAAGTTTTTGAGCACATCAATATGCGTCAAATTGTGTTTTTGCCCCTGAGAATTTCCCCAAAGAAGAAAAAAAACCCTTTTTGGGCCTTTTAGCCGTTGTAAAGCTATTTTGGGAAAAAAAACACGGGCTCACCTGCCCATAATGAACTCCTAAAATTTTTAGAAAAATCGGCTTTTGAAGTTTTGTCGGAGCGAGGGGGCACATTTTTACCATGGACACCAAACAACAGCACACAACAGCATTTGGTTTCGTTCCCCCAAAAAGTACTTCCTGTTTTATAAGAATGGGAGTACAAAAACAGGAAAGGTTATTTTATTCAAGTTTTCTGAGTGGGGGCTCTGGATAGGGGCAATTAGATTTTCGCTGAGGGTTAGGGTCGTTGGGGGTGGGATAGGGTTAGCGTTCGAAGTACAGAAGATAGATTTTTTATACAGCGTTTACTGATTGAACAACAATATTTGACTCATTCCATTTAGCACCAAACCAAATCTCTCTCTCTCTCTCTCTTCTCTCTCTCTCTCTCTCTCTCTCTCACCAAAACACCACACACACACAACACACCAAACACACACACACACACACACACACACACACACACACACACACACACACACACACAGCTCCATAACACACCATAGCACTTTGTTAAACCCAAGAGACGAAATTCTGTCAGTTTTGGGGACCGTAATTTTCATAGCACGATTGAAGAGAGAAATAATAAAAACGGGTTTAAAGAGATTCATAAGTTTTGCAAGGGGGATAAAAAAAAACACCAAACATACCATTATCAGCTTAAATTGGAAGAAGTATATGGCAAAGGGAAGGGTGGGTCTCGGGGTATGTTTAACGGCGTCGAAACCTTCTCCCACCCCTTTCTGAGAAAAAAGAAAAAAAAACCCCTGCCCCGATCTTTGTCGGTTTAAATCTATGAACTCTTTTTGATGGAGAGCCTTTGTCATATTTTTAACGGGAAATGGGAGCCTGAAGAACATGTGGGCTGCCGAATCAGGCTGGATTTCCTATCAAACGCCCCGCGCAGAATCTGCTGTAACAATTTTATCAGACGGGCTTTTTGTCTGATTCTCGAAGGGGTTTTGAGTGCGTGGAAAGATAAGGAATGATACAATTTTTATTTGGTGGGGAGAAAGAGAAGGGGGGGAGGGGGGGGGGGGAAAAAGGAACGTGGGGAAGAAGGAGGGGGGGGGGGGGGGAAAAAAGGGGGGGAGGGAGGGGAAGCAGGGGGGGGAGGGGGGGAAGAAGGAGGGGAGAAGGGGGGTGAGGGGGAGAAAGAAGGAGGGGGCGGAGAGGAAGAAAGGGGGGGGTGGGGAAGAAGGGGGGAGGGGAGGGAAGAAGGGGGGGCGCAACTCCTTCTTTCAAAGAGCGCTCCAGATCCCCTTGCTGTCAGCCGGAGTGCCGACGGCCTTTTACAATGGGAGGGAACTTATACAGAATGCGCCAATCAATTGCCCGACCATCCACCTTTAATGAAAGAACAGACAAGGGATAACAAAGGTGAAGGAAAGCAGTTCAGTTTCCCTTTTCGTGGGGGGGAAAGTTATTTT
>JAMYXO010005190.1:0-2500 GCA_033310375.1 Conus canariensis
TCTTACACCTTACTCAGAAAGTAACAATGCCAGGCGTGCACCGGGTATCTTACACCTTACGCAGAAAGTAACAATGCCAGGCGTGCACCGGGTATCTTACACCTTACGCAGAAAGTAACAATGCCAGGCGTGCACCGGGTATCTTACACTTTACAGAGAAAGTAACAGTGCCAGGCGAGCACCGGCTATCTTACACATTATGGAGAAAGTAACAATCCCAGGTGTGGGCCGGGTATCTTACACCTTACGGAGAAAGTAACAAATGCCAGGTGTGGGCCGGATATCTTACACCTCACAGAGGAAGTAACAGTGCCAGGTGTGGGCCGGATATCTTACACCTCACAGAGGAAGTAACAGTGCCAGGTGTTGGCCGGGTATCTTACACCTCACAGAGGAAGTAACAGTGCCAGGTGTGGGCCGGGTATCTTACACCTTACGGAGAAAGTAACAATGCCAGGTGTGGGCCGGATATCTTACACCTCACAGAGGAAGTAACAGTGCCAGGTGTGGGCCGTATATCTTTACACCTCACAGAGGAAGTAACAGTGCCAGGTGTTGGCCGGGTATCTTACACCTCACAGAGGAAGTAACAGTGCCAGGTGTGGGCCGGGTATCTTACACCTTACGGAGAAAGTAACAGTGCCAGGTGTGGGCCGGATATCTTACACCTCACAGAGGAAGTAACAATGCCAGGTGTGGGCCGGGTATCTTACACCTCACAGAGGAAGTAACAGTGCCAGGTGTGGGCCGGGTATCTTACACCTTACGGAGAAAGTAACAGTGCCAGGTGTGGGCCGGCTATCTTACACCTTACGGAGAAAGTAACAGTGCCAGGTGTGGGCCGGGTATCTTACACCTCACAGAGGAAGTAACAGTGCCAGGTGTGGGGCCGGGTATCCTACACCTCACAGAGGAAGTAACAGTGCCAGGTGTGGGCCGGGTATCCTACACCTCACAGAGGAAGTAACAGTGCCAGGTGTGGGCCGGGTATCTTACACCTCACAGAGGAAGTAACAGTGCCAGGTGTGGGCCGGGTATCCTACACCCTACGGCGAAATAAACATAGTGCCAGGTGTGCATCGGGTATTCAATACCTCACAGTTAAAGTGACAGTGCCAGGTGTGGGCCAGGTATCCTACATCTTACGGCGAAATTAACATGGTGCCAAGTGCGCACGGACATCCTACACATCACGGATTTAAAATGTCGCAAGGAGGGCACGGATATCCTACGCCTTACAGCAAAAGTAACACGGATTCCAGCTTACACACTGTAGGAAAAAAAATGGTGCCGGGTGTGCACGGATAGTCTACACCTTACAGAGTAAGTAACATAGTGCTAAATGTGAACGGATATCCCACACCGAAAATAACATGGTGCCAGATATGAACGGATATCCTACGCCAAAAAATAACATGGTGCCAGATATGAACGGATATCCTACACTGAAAAAGACATGGTGCCAGATACGAAAGGGGTATTTTGCACCGAAAATAGCATGATGCCAGATATGAAAGAATAACAAAGTGCGAGTTATGAACGGATGTCCCAGACCAAAAATAACACGATGCCAGATATAAACAAAATATCCTACGCCGGAAATAACATGGTGCCAGATATGAACGGATGTCCTACACCGAAAATAACATGGTGCCGGATATGAACGGAAATCCTACGCCGGAAATAACATGGTGCCATATATGAACGGATGTCCTACACCGAAAATAACAGGGTGCCGGATATGAATGGATATCCTACGCCGGAAATAACATGGTGCCGGATATGAAACGGATGTCCTACACCGAAAATAAGATGATGCCTGGTTGACCCAGCAGTGCCGACGCACCGCATTCGCAGTTTGAAGTTCCGACCGACACAAAAAACTGTTACATTCATTGCCCATCTGAACGCGCTGTTCTGCTTTCCTGTGCCCCATCTTCCCCGGCCCCCACACATACAGTCTGAAATGGCCATTGCTATCTGTCACATACGTTATGGGGCTTGCGGATATCAAGCCTGAATGTACCTATCCAAACAACTATAATAAGTAGATAGCCCTAATATGGCCAATGTACCTATCTCAACAACTATTCGAAAAAGTAGACAGCCCCAATATGGCCAATGTACCTATCTCAACGACTATTCGAAAAAGTAGACAGCCCAATATGGCCAATGAACCTATCTCAACGACTATTCGAAAAAGTAGACAGCCCAATATGGCCAATGTACCTATCTCAACGACTATTAGAAAAAAGTAGACAGCCCAATATGGCCAATGTACCTATCTCAACAACTATTCGAAAAAGTAGACAGCCCAGTATGGCCAATGTACCTATCTCAACAACTATTCGAAAAAGTAGACAGCCCAATATGGCCAATGTACCTATCTCAACAACTATTAGAAAAAGTAGACAGCCCAATATGGCCAATGTACCTATCTCAAGTATTAGAACAAAACAGACCGGCCTGAATCGGCCGGCGCAACTATCCAAACAAACAT
>JAMYXO010005191.1:0-5000 GCA_033310375.1 Conus canariensis
GCCTGCGCTTGTTTTTTCCCCCACTATTAGATTGTTCGTCTATGTATTTGTCTGACTTTATTCAAGTTTAAAAGGCTGTGCCAGTCTTGAATAAAAAGTTACTCTGTGTTAGGTTTTCTTATGGGAGCAAAAAATACCCAACTTGTTTACTGTTTATCGTTTACTGTTCCCTGCCTCATTTCATTTCCGATTTTTGTTTTGATTAAATTGAGGTTATTTGTATTTGTTTCTGTCCGTCTGTGTGTTTGTCTTTTGATCTCCCTTGCATCTTTGGGTGGATCCTCAAGCGTAGGCTCAAAGATTGTCCCCTTTATTTTATACTGTTTGCATAATGTCTTTAGTTTTTTAGCAACTTTTTTTCCTCCCCACACTTTCGTTTGGTTTCATTTACTACTCTTCGCTGGCTGCTTTGGGAGTGCTATTGCATTCTTTTTTGCACTCTTGGTGGTGAGAACACCACAGTATTATGGACTGTGGTGTGTCTCTATTTGACGCCAGGAGCGCAGACACAACCAGCCGTGTCTCCCTGATGAGTCCGACCCAGCGGACGAAAGGCCTCGGAGCAGGCAATACAAATATATCTGCCTTCAAAAGAGGTTGCGATGGTTCCCTTATGCAGCTAGTGAAGAGTTTTCATATCTGTAACATATTTTCTTAATTTCATGTTCCCAGTTTCTCCATCTTCAAATTACCCCCCCCCCCCCCCCCCCTCCTTAAGTCCAAATCTTTGCCAAGTCATTACTATGAAGATAGTTCAGTTGTTGGCCTGCGCTTGTTTTTTCCCCCACTATTAGATTGTTCGTCTATGTATTTGTCTGACTTTATTCAAGTTTAAAAGGCTGTGCCAGTCTTGAATAAAAGTTACTCTGTGTTAGGTTTTCTTATGGGAGCAAAAAATACCCAACTTGTTTACTGTTTATCGTTTACTGTTCCCTGCCTCATTTCATTTCCGATTTTTGTTTTGATTAAATTGAGGTTATTTGTATTTGTTTCTGTCCGTCTGTGTGTTTGTCTTTTGATCTCCCTTGCATCTTTGGGTGGATCCTCAAGCGTAGGCTCAAAGATTGTCCCCTTTATTTTATACTGTTTGCATAATGTCTTTAGTTTTTTAGCAACTTTTTTTCCTCCCCACACTTTCGTTTGGTTTCATTTACTACTCTTCGCTGGCTGCTTTGGGAGTGCTATTGCATTCTTTTTTGCACTCTTGGTGGTGAGAACACCACAGTATTATGGACTGTGGTGTGTCTCTATTTGACGCCAGGAGCGCAGACACAACCAGCCGTGTCTCCCTGATGAGTCCGACCCAGCGGACGAAAGGCCTCGGAGCAGGCAATACAAATATATCTGCCTTCAAAAGAGGTTGCGATGGTTCCCTTATGCAGCTAGTGAAGAGTTTTCATATCTGTAACATATTTTCTTAATTTCATGTTCCCAGTTTCTCCATCTTCAAATTACCCCCCCCCCCCCCCCCCCCCTCCTCAAGTCCAAATCTTTGCCAAGTCATTACTATGAAGATAGTTCAGTTGTTGGCCTGCGCTTGTTTTTTCCCCCACTATTAGATTGTTCGTCTATGTATTTGTCTGACTTTATTCAAGTTTAAAAGGCTGTGCCAGTCTTGAATAAAAGTTACTCTGTGTTAGGTTTTCTTATGGGAGCAAAAAATACCCAACTTGTTTACTGTTTATCGTTTACTGTTCCCTGCCTCATTTCATTTCCGATTTTTAATTAAGATCAGGAAAGGTTACGGCAGCGAATGAACGGAAGGAAATTAACTGGCTGCACTCTGGCAATAATGCCGTCGGACTGTAACCTTTTGTTGGTATTTGAGTCAGGGTGCTATTTAGCATCAGAATCCTCGTTGACATTCACTCAGGACGAAATCAAACGGTCTGATTGTGTGATATCGGTCGTACCCTTTTATTTTCGTTGATTGTGTTGTTATTTGATATTTGTTTTGTAACTAGAAGCAATTTGATTTGTAACCGTATGGTTAGACGGCAAATCCGTTGATCCAATTGATTTGTTTGTTTCTTTGTTTTGAGTTTTGTTTTCTTTTCTTATTGGACTGTCAACAAAAAGTAATATAAATGCAGAGTTAGGATGGGCTTACTGACAGACAAAATGAAAAGAGGCATGTCTAGTAATTTCATGAAATACCCAAACAAACAAATAAATGCACATGCAAACAAACTCATCTAGAAAAAAAAAACACGCTAGTAGACTGGTTCAACCAGGATTAAGTGTTTCTAGATAAATGCCAGGACCAGCGAATGAGATCACATCTACTTTGTACCAGCTATCGGCAGAACTAACAACGATCATTTGCAACGATAAATATCACCTCCTTCCACCCTTTACAACCCCCCCCCCCCCTCCTCCAGCATTCAGCCCTGGCTTGCCTGACTGCATTCAGCCGAGACTTGCATGCCCACATGCTGGTGACCCCCACCACTCCCCCTTTCCCTCGTTGTTCCTCTCTACCTCCCCTCCTCTTTCGGTGCCTCTCCCGCAGATGATGGTGCGTCATAGTTCTCATTACTATGCTGTGAGGGAAAAAAACAGTTACCCCCACTTCCCCATTCTATAAAACTGTCTATGGGAGGATAAAAATGACATGAAGCTCATTGACTTAAAATGATTGTCTGATAGTAAGAAAAATGTCTAGAAAAAAAAACAACTATACAATCTCAGTCCATAGATCAGTAACAACCACTGACATTTTGTTTTGAAATGCACAAGTGTACTTCCACATTGGCTCCGTGCTTCCCAAAATGTCCGCATTCTGTTGCACACCATTAACACAGTTCTTCTAAATCCATCAATCTAACTGTACTGAAACGTTGAGCTTTGCGTTTTCTAACAATTTCTAAATGAATGTGAAGTACTTGGTATTAGCCATTCAAAGCGTAGGTGGGATAAGTGATGCTGTATTGCTCATTGCAAGTCAGACAGAATACAAACTAAAATAGTTCATAGTTAAAGACCGCATTCAAATTGAAAGAACTGATAGTCAAAGGTCATCATAATAAATAAGGGCATTTCACGAGGATTTGTTTCGATAGTCAAAGGTCATCATAATAAATAAGGATAAAACACGAGGATTTGTTTCTTCTGTTGAAGCATCTAATACAAATGTAATTACTGACGGAGTCATAAATCTGCCCTGAGCTCTTTTGGTCCAGTTGTGTGGCCCTTGTCAGATGCTGGAACTGTGGCTGACTCAAAGCAAACTAGAGTTTAGATGAAAGAACGCTCATAACACATAGAAAGATTCTCGGGTTTTTTCCCTGCTTTTATTTACAATTTACTTGCAAACAATAACATCGCAACACTGAAACTCCTTTGTTTTCCTACTTCTCACATGTATCTGGGATTCCTGATGTATTCCTTATTGTGTCATAAGTATTTCAACCTGGCTTCACCTGGCCAATAATCTTTTTTTTTCATTTCACCTACACTTTTTTCTCGACTCCCGGTCTCGTGTGGTGAGATAGATAGATAGATAGACAGACAGACAGACAGACAGACAGACAGTCAGTCAGACAGACAGACAGACAGACAGACAGACAGAGAGAGGTTGGAAGAACGTGTTAAGTATCTAACGCCACTCCCACCACCCCTCCAGCCCCCCCCCCCGAAAAAGCAATCCCTCTCCCTGCTCCTCTAACATAATCAGACAAGAAACGTATTGCTGCTTAGTGCAAGCAAGCTGAAGGCCTTGTAAGGAGGGAAAGGTGAGGTGGAATGGGAAGTGTGTGTGGTGTGGGGGGGGGGGGGGGGGGGGGCATCACACACAATCTTTCACAAGCATTCCCGGTGTTCCTGCTGACGCCACCATATTAGTACAAATGTCATGTGCAACAGCCCAGTGGCAGGACTCTGACTAATGTAGACCAAATGTCATGTGCAATAGCCCAGTGGCAGGACTCTTGACTAATGTAGACCAAATGTCATGTGCAATAGCCCAGTGGCAGGACTCTGACTAATGTAGACCAAATGTCATGTGCAATAGCCCAGTGGCAGGACTCTGACTAATGTAGACCAAATGTCATGTGCAATAGCCCAGTGGCAGGACTCTGACTAATGTAGACCAAATGCCATGTGCAATAGCCCAGTGGCAGGACTCTGACTAATGTAGACCAAATGTCATGTGCAATAGCCCAGTGGCAGGACTCTGACTAATGTAGACCAAATGTCATGTGCAATAGCCCAGTGGCAGGACTCTGACTAATGTAGACCAAATGTCATGTGCAATAGCCCAGTGGCAGGACTCTGACTAATGTAGACCAAATGCCATGTGCAATAGCCCAGTGGCAGGACTCTGACTAATGTAGACCAAATGTCATGTGCAATAGCCCAGTGGCAGGACTCTGACTAATGTAGACCAAATGTCATGTGCAACAGCCCAGTGGCAGGACTCTGACTAATGTAGACCAAATGTCATGTGCAATAGCCCAGTGGCAGGACTCTGACTAATGTAGACCAAATGTCATGTGCAACAGCCCAGTGGCAGGACTCTGACTAATGTAGACCAAATGTCATGTGCAATAGCCCAGTGGCAGGACTCTGACTAATGTAGACCAAATGTCATGTGCAATAGCCCAGTGGCAGGACTCTGACTAATGTAGGCCAGTTACTCTGATGTGTCATGTGCAACAGCCCAGTGGCAGGACTCTGACTAATGTAGGCCAGTTACTCTGACGTGTCATGTGCAACAGCCCAGTGGCAGGACTCTGACTAATGTAGGCCAGTTACTCTGACGTGTCATGTGCAACAGCCCAGTGGCAGGACTCTGACTAATGTAGGCCAGTTACTCTGACGTGTCATGTGCAACAGCCCAGTGGCAGGACTCTGACTAATGTAGGCCAGTTACTCTGACGTGTCATGTGCAACAGCCCAGTGGCAGGACTCTGACTAATGTAGGCCAGTTACTCTGACGTGTCATGTGCAACAGCCCAGTGGCAGGACTCTGACTAATGTAGGCCAGTTACTCTGATGTG
>JAMYXO010005191.1:10000-12500 GCA_033310375.1 Conus canariensis
ACACGTGAAAGTCCAATTGTTTGCACAATCATCCATTACACACAGAAGGTTGCTCCACGGGGAATCGAGGTCCGTGTACTGGTTCGGAATGTGTGGGTGAAGAGGGAATAGAAGGGATGCAAGAGTGGTGAGATGGTGAGATGGTTGGGAGCATGCAAATGACAGCTTCGCATGCCGCTTATTGTTTCCTCTGAGTTTCTGGTAGGGGGGACAAGCCGTCTAGACAGGCACTCTCGTTCTGTCGTCTTGAAGTGTCCTGGAAATTGCGTTCCTATACTCTTTACAACTTCCCTGCTAACCTCCATATCCGGTTGCCCTTCAACCCCCCCCCCCCCACCCCCACCCTTCCCCCTCTCCTTTCCTCACTCTCCATCTCTTTCGTATAGTTCCCTCACGATTTCGTCCTGGTATTATTTTCAGTGAAGAAGGGATGCTTTGCACATCGTCGTGTGTGTGTGTGTGTGTGTGTGTGTGTGTGTTGTTCGTGCGTGCGTGCGTGCGTGCGTGTGCCGCTGCGTGTGTGTGTGTGTGTGTGTGTGTGTGTGCCTTCGTGAATGTGTGTGTCATTGATGCCAGTGTTGGACTACTGAAGGACATCATGAACACATTCCTTGAGGATGGAGCCAGTGAAAGAGTATTGCTTCCATGCTGCTCCTGTGAACCTGATGATTATGTTGTGCGATTGTAGAGATGTCAGATCCAGTGGGAACAGTGGGGTTTTTTTTCTATCAGGGGGGAAGGGTAGCAGGCATACAACTGACATAAAAAGGCGGGAGCGTAGGAGGAGGCTACAGAAAGCTTGCCAAGCTACTCTGGTTCACGTGTTATCTGTCTGACCTACTTTTATTTTTTTTTTTAAAAAGGGCACGTGTCACTCAACTTTTTTTTTTTTTTAAATAAAGAATTTGCCTCAGAATGCACTCTACTCCTCCCTCGCCTCTGTACTTCCCCTCCTCTCCCTTGCCCCCCTCAATTTCCTCTCCGATTCTTTTTTAACATGTGCGCGTGAAGAACGTTATTAGACAGACAAAAAGTAATATTTTGCAACTGCCAGTGCAGAGCTATGTAGTGTGGTGTGGTCACTTCAGTTCACCCATCGACATTATGCATATTCCCAGAGAGAATCAAACGCTTGGAATTTGCTTTTTATTTGACTGCTGCAACTGTGTTATATAATATAATATATATATATATATATATATATATATTCAATTATAAACAAGCTTGCTCTTATGTCTTAGATTGAAGAAATAGGGGGAGATAAGCATTCATATCTGCAGTGGTAGATCATTCTGCCTAACTAACAGCATGTGCTTGAGTGGGTGAATGGGGAAAAATAAGATAAATGTTTCTCAAATTGAGCCTTCAGCAAGCTTATAGTCTCCAAGAGGAAGACAATCTCCAATGGGGAGGAAACCCACTAACATATAACTCTTGGTCAAATACCGACATTTCGAAACCTGATTGTTTCTCCTCAGTGACCGCGGAAAGTGGTAATTTGACTCCTCTGCCTTTTCGGTTTTAAATTAAGAAGAATGCTATCCCAGAAAAGGCTGGTGTGCAATACCGTAGTATGTTTGTTGAGTTTTCAAAAAACCAACCAAAGGTGCCACCTAAGAAGCAAAAGAAAATCATGAAAGAGCAAACAAGCTACATTTTCTTGTGAAAAGTAGAAAATATAAAAAGATAACCTCTTAAGACACAAGTGCTGAGGGCCAGTTCTTGGAATGAATCCGCAAGGGACTAAATTACAATAAACTGATACATTCCAAGGGTAAGTACCGAGCACCATTCCAGCAACTTACAGAGCAGCTTGGTGTTGCAATGACTGCAAGAAATATTCAAGTATAAACAAAGCTTTGTTTATAATTGAATATTTCTTGCAGTCATTGCAACACCAAGCTGCTCTGTAAGTTGCTGGAATGGTGCTCGGTACTTATCCTTGGAATTTATCAGTTTATTGTATTTGTATGTATGTATATATATATATATATATATATATATATATAATATATATATATACAAACCCCCAGTACATTAGGAAGCTGGGTTTAATGGGAACTGGGCCACGGTTTAAGGGCAGATGGTGGGGTGAGTGATGGGACTGAGGGTCAGAGGTAAGTGTAGTAAAGACGCAAGTGTTGTAAAGGAGTGGGTGTATTGGAGAAGCTAGCAAAGCCTTTGTTTGTTACATTGGTTACGTTATTGTCTTTCTGGATTTTTTTTGTGTACAGAACGAACGAACGAACGAACGAACGAAATGTTGTTTCATGATGGAAAAGAATAAGCGCATGTCAGTGGCTTTTTTCATCCAGCCCTCAAACAATAAATACATGGAAGAAATCATTGCATAGAACTGCATATAAACTCATAAACAACAATGAATACATAGCATTTTAGAATAACAGAATGCGCAATGTAACTAGAGGAAGAGAGTGTGGGAGAGAGGGAGGGACGGAGAGCGACACAAAGAGAGAGGTGGGTGGGGAATTGGAGACAC
>JAMYXO010005192.1:0-15949 GCA_033310375.1 Conus canariensis
ATTTTTTTCCCCAACCCTTTTTGTTTTTCTTTCCCCGGGGGTTTTTTGGGGGGGTTCCCCCCCCCAAAAAGGGGAAAAAAATTTAAAAATTTTTTTTTTCCCCCCCCCCCAAAAAATTTTAAAAAAACCCGGGGGGAAAAAAAAAATTTTTTTTTCCCCCCCCCCAATTTTAAAAAAAGGGAACCCCCCTTTTCCCCGGGGTTTTTTAAAAAAACCCCCCCCCCTTTTTTTTAAAAAAAAAAAAACCCTTTTTTCCCCTTCCCCCCCCCAAACCCCCCCCCCCCAATTTCCCCCCCCCCCCCCCTTTTCCCCCCCCTTTTTTTTTTAAACCCCCCCCTTTTTTTTTTTTTTTTCCCCAAAAAAAAAAAAAAAAATTAAAAAATTTTTTTTTAAAAGGGAAAAAAAAAAAAAAGGGAAAAAAAAAAAAAAAAAAATTTAAAAAAACCCCCCCCAAAAATTTTTCCCAAAGAAATTTTTCCCCCCCCCAACCCAAAAAAAAACCCCGGGGGGGGGGGCCCCCCCCCCCCTTTAAAAAAGGGTTTTTTCCCCCCCCCCAAAAAAACCCCGGGTTCCCCCCCAAAAAAACCCCCCAAACCCCCCAAACCCCCCCCCCCCAAAAAGGGGGAAAAAAAAAAAAAAAATTTAAAAAACCCCCCCCAATTTTTGGGGCAAAAATTTTTCCCCCCAAAAAAATTTTTTTTTTTGGGGGTTTTTTTTCGGGGTTTTTTTTTGGGGTTTTTTTTTTAAAAAAAAATTTTTTTTGGGGGGGGAAAATTTTTTTTAAAAATTTTTTTTTTTTAAAATTTTGGGTTTTTTTTTGTGTGTGGTGGTGGTTTTTTTTGGGGGGGGGGGGGTTGTGGGGGGTTTTTGGGGGGGGGTTTTGGGGGGTTTGGGGTTGGGGGGGGGGGCCCCCCCCCAAAAAAAAAACCCCAACCCCAAAAACCCAAAAAAACCCCCCCAAAAAAACCCCCCCCCCCCCCCAAAAAACCCCCCCCCCCAAAAAAACCCACACAAACCCCCCCCCCCCAAAAAAAACCAAAAACCCCCAAAAAAAACCCCCCCCCCCCCGCCCAAAAAAAACCACCCCCCCACGGGCCCCCCCCCCCCCAAAAAACCCCCCCCAAAAAAAAAAAAAAACCCCCAACCCCCCAACCCCCCCCCACCCCCCACCACCCACACACCCCCCCCCCCCAAAAACCCCCCCCCCGCCCCGGGGGGGGGGCCCGGAAAAAAAGGGGGGGGGGAAAAAGGGGAAAAAAAACCCCCCGGGGGGGGCAGGGAAAAGGGGGGGGGGGGAAAAAAAAAAAAGGAAAAAAAGGGGGGGCCCGGGGGGGGGGGGAAAAAAAAAAGGGGGGAAAAGGGGGGGGGAAAAAAAAGGGGGGGGGGGAAAAAAAGGGGGGGAAAAAAAAAAAAAAGGGGGGAAAAAAAGGGGGGGGGCCCCCAAAAAAAAAAAAAGAAAGGGGGGGAGGGGGGGGAAAAAAAAAAAAAAAAAAAAAAAAAAATTAAAAAAAAAGGGGGGGGGGGGGGGGGGGAAAAAAAGGGGGGAAAAAAGGGGGGGGGGGGGGGGGAAAAAAAAAAAAAAAAAAAAAACCCCCCCCCCGGGGGGGGGGGGGGGGGGGGAAAAAAAAAAAAAGGGGGGGGAAAAAAAAAAAAAAAAAGGGGGAAAAAAAAAAGGGGAAAAAAAAAAAAGGGGGGAAAAAATTTTTTTTGGGGGGGGGGGGGGGGGGGGGGGAAAAGGGGGGGAAAAAAAAAAAAAAAAAAAAGGGGGGGGGGGGGGAAAAAAAAAAAAACAAAAAGGAAAAAAAAGGGAAAAAAGGGGGGGGAAAAAAAAAAAAAAAAAAAAAAACCCCCCCCCCCCGGGGGGGAAAAAAAAAAGGAAAAAAAAAAGGGGGGGGGGGGGGAAAAAAAAGGGGGAAAAAAAAAAAGGGGGGGGGGAAAAAAAAACCCCCCCAAAAAAAATTTTTTAAAAAAAAAAGGGGGGAAAAAAGGGGGGGGAAAAAAAAAAAAACCCCCCCCCCCCGGGGGGGGGGGGGCCCCCCCCCCCCCCCCCTTCCCCAAAAAACCCCCCCCCCCCAAAAAAACCCCCCCCCCCCAAAATTTTTTAAAAAAAAAGGGGGGGGGGAAAAAGGGGTTTTTTTTCCCCCCCCCCCCCCCCCAACCAAAAACCCCCAAAAAAAAGGGGGGGGGGGAAAAGGGGAAAAAAAATAAAAGGGGGGGAAATGGGGGGGGAAAAAGGGTTTTTTGGGGGGGGGTTTTTTAAAAAAAATTTTCCCCTTTTTTCCCCTTTTTTTTAAAAAAATTTTTTCCCCCCCCCCTTTTTTTTTTCCCCCCCCCCCCCTTTTTTAAAAAGGGGGGGCCCCCCCCTCCCTTTGGGGTTTTGGGAAAAAAAAGGGGGGGGGTCCCCCGGGGGGTTTTAAAAAACCCCCCCCTTTTTTTTTTTTTTTACCTTTTTTCCCCCCCCCCCCCTTTTTTTTCCCCTTTTTTTTTTCCAAAAGGGGGGGGAAAAAAAAATTTTTTTTTTTTTTTTTAAAACCCCCCCCCCCCCCCAAAAAACCCCGGTTTTTTAAAAAAAAAAAACCCGGGGGGCCCCCAAAAAAAGGGGGGGGGGGGTTTTTTTTTGGGGGTTTTTTTTTTCCCCCCTTTTTTCCCCCCCCCTTAAACCCCCCCCCCCCTTTTTTTTTTTTTTGGGTTTTTTTAAAAAAATTTTTTTTTTTTTTTTTTTGGGGGGGGGGGGAAACCCCAAAAAAAAATTTTTTAAAAAAGGGAAAAAATTTTTTAAAAAAAAAAATAAAAAAACCCCCCCCCCCCCCCCCCAAAAAAAAGGGGAAAATTTTTTTTTTTTAAAATTTTTTTCCCCCCCCTTCCCCCCCCCCCCTTTTCCCCCTTTTTTTTCCCCCCCCTTTTTCCTTTGGGGTTTTTTGGGAAAAAAGGGGGTTTTTGGGGGGCCCCCCGTTTAAATTTTTTTTTTCCCCCCCGGGGGAAACCCCCCTTTTTTTTTTTTTTTCCCCCCTTTTTTTTTTTTTTTTTTTTTGGGGGGGGGTTTTTTAAAAATTTTTTTTTCCCCCCTTTTTTTTTTCCCCCTTTTTTTTTTTCCCCCCCTTTTTTTTTAAAAAAAAAAAAAAAAAAAAATTTTTTAAAAATTTTTTCCCCCAAAAAAAGTTAAACCCCAAAACCCCCTTTTTTTTTTTTTTGGGGGGAAAAAAAGGGGGTTTTTGGGGGGGAAAAAAAAAGGGAAAAAAAAAAAAAATTTTTTTTGTTTTTGGGCCCCCAAGGGGAAAAAAAAAGGGGGGGAAAAAACCCCAAAAAAACCCCCCCCCCCCTTTTTTTGGGGGGTTTTTTTTTTTCCCCCCCCCCCCTTTTAAGGAAAAAAACCCAAAAAAAAAATTTTTTTTTGGGTTTTTTTTTTTTTTCCCCCCCGGCCCGGGGGGGGGGGAAAAAAAAAGGGGTTGGGGAAAAAAAAACCCCCCCCCCCCAAATTTTTTTTTTTCCCCCCCCCGGGGGGGGGACCCCCCAAAAAATTTTTTTTTTTTTGGGGGGCCCCCCCCCCCCCCCTTTTTTTTTTTCCTTCCCCCCGGGGGGCCCCCCCCCCCCTTTTTTCCCCCCTTTTTCTTTTTTTTTTGGGGGGTTTTTTTTTTTTTTTCCCCCCCCTTTTTTTTTTTTCCCGTTTTTTTTTTAAAACCCCCCCCCCAAAAACCCCCCCCAAAAAAAAAAACCCCTTTTTTTTTTCCCCCCCTTTCCCCCCCCCCCCCCCTTCCCCCCCCTTTTTTTTTTTTTCCCCCCTTTCCCCCCCCCCCCCCTTTTTTTCTTCCCCCCCCCCCCCTTTTTGGGGCCCCCCCCCCCCCCCTTTTTTTTTTTCCCCCCCCCCCTTTTTTTTCCCCCTTTTTCCCCCCCCTTTTTTCCCTTTTTTTCTCCTTTTCCCCCTTTTTTTTTTTTTCCCTTTTCCCCCTTTTTTTTTTTTTTTTTTTTTTTTCCCCCCCCCCCTTTTTTTTTTCTTTCCCCCCCTTTTTTTTTTTTTTCCCCCCGGGGCTCCCCTCTTTCCCTCTCCTTTTCTTTCTTTTCCCCCCCTTTTTTTTTTTCCCCCCCTTTTTTTTTTTTTTTTTTCCCCCCTTTTTTTTTTTTTTTTTTAAAAAAATTTTTTAAATTTTTTTTTTTTTTTTTTTAAAAATTAGGGGTTTTTTTTTTTTTTTTGCCCCTTTTTTTTTAAAAAAGGATTTTTTTTTTTCCCTTTTGGGGGCCCCCTTTAAAAAACCCCCTTTTTTTTCCCCCCCCCCCCCCCCTTTTTTTTTTCCCCCCCCCTTCCCCCCCTTTTCCCCCCCCCTTCCCTTCCCCCCCCCCCTCTCTCTTCCCCTTTTTTTTTCCCCCTTTTTCCCCCCACCCCCCCCTCCCCCCCTTTTTTCCCCCCCCCCCCCCCCCTTTTTTTCCCCCCCCCCTTTTTTTTTTCCCCCCTTAAATTTTGGGGGGGAAACCCAACCCTGGGGGGAAGGGGGGGCCCCTTTTTTTTTTTAGGGGGGGGAAAGGGGGGAAAAAAAAAAAGGGGGGGGAAAAAAAAAAGGGGGGGGGAAAAAAAAAGGGGGGAAAGGGGGGGGGGAAGGGGGGGGGGGGAAAAAAAAAAAAACCCCGGGGGCCCGGGGGGGGGGGGGGAAAAAAGGGGAAAAAAACCCCGGGGAAAGGGGAAAAGGGGGGGAAAAAAAAAACCCGAAGGGGGGGGGGGAAAAACCGGGGAAAAAAAAAGCCCGGGGGGAAAAAAAAAAAAACCCCCAAAAGGGGGGGCCCCCCAAAAAAAGGGGGGAAAAAAAGGGAAGGGGAGAGAAGGGGAAGAGGGGGAAAGGGGGGGAAGGGGGGAAGGGGGAAAAGAGGGGAAGCGAATTTTCCTTTTTTTTTAAAGGGTGAAAAAGGATAGACGCCCAAATTTTTAAAAATTTTTTTAACGAAAAAAAAGGAAGAGGGGGAAGGGGGAGGGCAAAAAATCAAAGTTTAAAGAGTTTTTTAAAAGTCCCTTTCCCCCCCCCCCAAAAAAAAATTTGGGGGGGCAATAGGGAAAAACCCAAAAATAATTTAAAAATTTGAAAAAAAAACTGCAAAAACCTTTTAAATTTTAAAAAGCTTTTTTTTAAAAAAAAAATTTAAAAAACCCCTTTTTTAAAAAATTTTCCTTTTGGGTTTTTCAACCCTTTTGAAAATTTAAAGGGGTAAAAAATTTTTAAAAAAATACATGGGCTTTTTGGAAATATTTTGGGGGCCCCTTTGGAAAAAAAATTCGTTTTCCCTTTTTTTCCCTTTTGTTTCCGTGGGGGGCAATTTTCAAGAAAAAAAATTTTTAATTCCCCCGGGGGGTTCCCGGTTGTGGTTTTTCCCCGCAGAAAAAGGGGGGGCCCCCAAAATTTTTCAATTTAAACCCCAGGTTTCCCCCTTTTAAAAACTTGGGGAAAAAAAAAGTGGCCCTTTAAGGGGGGGAAACCAAATTTCCCCCTCCCCGGGGAAAACCCTTTCAAAAAGGGTTTTTTTGGGGAAAATTTTTTAAAAGTTTTTAAAAAAGATTTAAATAAAAGGGGGGCCCGGGGGAATAACCAAATGTGCCCCTTTGGGGAAAATTTCGAAAAAAACAAAATTTTTAAAAATAAGGGGGCCCCGCAAGGGGGGGCCAAAGCCAAAAAACTGTTTATTTAAAAAAAAAAATCCAAAACCCTCCTGTTTTTAAAAAATTTTTCTAAACCCAATTTTAAAAGCCCCTTCCCCCCACACCCGTTTCCCCCCCCCAAAAAGACAAACCAAAAAACCCCAAAAAATTTTTATTAAAAAACATTAAAAGGAAAAAATTTTTTTTTGGGGGCCCCAAAAGGGGGAAAAGTTTTTTCCCCCCTTTCAGGGGAAAAAAAAGCCCTTTTTTACGCCCCCCTTTTTGGGTTTTCCCAAACTTCATTTTTATTTAAACCAAAACCCCCAGCCCAAAAATTTTTAAAAAACCCCAAAAATTAAGGGAATTTTGTTTTTTTGACAAAAAAATGGGGGAAAAACCTTCCCCAAAAATTTTTTTCCAAAAAAAAATAAATGTTCTTGGGGGACTTTGGGAAAAAAACAACCCTTAAAAAAAACCCTTTTTTTTTTAAAGGGGAAACAGAATTTTTCCCCCCCCCTTTCCCCAAAAGGGAAAATTTTTGGTTCCCCGTACAGTTCCCCCAAAATTTTTTTGAAACCGTACGTTCCCCAAAAATTTTTGGCCCCGAAATTTTTGGGGGCCCCAATTTAAAAAACCCTTTTTTTTAAAAATAATTTTTTTGGGAAAAAGTTTTTTCCCAATGGGGACCATAGAATTTCATAATAAAACAAATACCCTTTTTTTGCGCGGGATCGCGAGATTCCCCTAAATGTAGGCTGAAAAAAAATAGCTTTTTTTTTAGATAAAATTCCTAATTAAATTTGTACATGCCCAAAAATTTTTTTAACATTCTTCCCAAAAATCCATTCTTCATTTTAGGAAAGATAGCCCCCGTTTTGAAACAAAAATAAATTTGATTTCTCCAGGAAACTACAGAATCTAGGCGCTTAGACCCCTGTTTTTTAAAGTTATTTCATTTTTTGGCTGCAGACCCCCACCACGCTATTGAAAATAATGCCTCATCAGGAAGAGAAAATAAAAAAGTTTTTTACGTATCAGGGGGAAAAAGCTGAATTCCATGTCTACCATTACTGATGACATCCTTAGTTTTTTTCATTTAAAAACAAGGGGGAACAGGACATGTGGAGCATACTTCACCTTTTTTTTAAGGCCCCCGGGGGGGGGAGAAGAAAATTTCAGATAGATCCACCACCTGCCCGAAAACGAGTCTTGACAACATCGTACATGCTTTCTATTGCCCAGGCAATTTTTCCTTTAATACCATTGTTGTTAAAGTTTTTCCAATAGTTTCTCCTCTTTGAAAATGTATCAAATGCTTTAAAGGAAAAAACGATAAAAAGCAACATCAATTTTTCCCATGTCTACAAGCTGTTTCGAATCAGTGCCCATGAGCGTAAAAACATGATCAAGAGGGTACTATGCTTTGCTCTAAAATCCAGCTTTTTTCTTCACCCGATTATTGTGTTATCATCAATCCATTTTGTAATTCTTTTATTAAACCAAAGCTTTTACAAATTTGCTACATACATTTTAGCAGTTGAGATTCCCCTGTAGTTTGTCAGGCACAATTAATATCCCCTTTCTTAAATACAGGGGGTAAGATTGACAAGGACCATTCATCTGGATAACAGGCCATTGTCAAAAATGTGGTTTGAAAAATTTAAAACAAGAAAAAGGTAACAATAATGTCAAATACTGTTATTTATAAAATTCTCCTAGGGAAAACCATTCCGGTCCAGTCGCTTTTTTTTGTCTCTTTAATGCTTTGATTGCATTTTTTATTTCATTTATCAGATATTCTTCTCTTTTAGAGGGGGTCAATATTAATATCAAAAAGTTCAGCGTCGGAGGGGCACATTCAAAACGATCGCTACCAACATTGCCCAGAGGGATTTTCATTTTTTCAAACACTATTTAAATTTCATTATTAAAGTGGTTATACCAGTCTTCAATGGAAATTTATTTGGTTGGGTAGATTTTAGGTTTGGAAAAGATCGAATAGTATCCCAGAATTTCTTTGGGATTCTTCAAATTGTCTTGTTTAAAGACATTATGATATTTTCTTTATGCCTTTTTTTTTTCTTTTGCCTAATTAACTCCTTATAGGCTTTTTCTCTTTACACAATATTTCTGCCCTGCCCTGATCCATTAAAGGGACCTTGAAAATCCTGTGTTAAATCTATTCTTAAAATTTTTCGGCCTTTGTTTGCACTCAAAAGGGCAAACCCAGACCCCTTTTTTCTCGGGTTCCAAGGGATATAGTTTTTTCTTCATACATTCCCCAGCATAACTGAAAAACACTCATGAAGTCTGCAACAAGGCAAGGTTTATATCAGACTCAATTAAAAAATGTTGCCTCTGTTCAAACAGACCTTGGACCAACTCGGGTTTGCATTTAAAGCGGAAAAAAAACGTTTGACGTTTCGGATCCTCCCATTATAACTTCGAAACAGTAGTCCTGTTAACTTTCTTTTTCTTTCTACAACACATTCATTAAATGTCAAATCGTAAGAGGCCCAAAATTTCCCCCACTTGGGATGTTAGATTCAACTTTATAAACTATGTTAAAGTCGGCCACATCGAGAAATGTAAACCCACGTGGAGACTATGAAAGTAATCTAGAAAAACTACTAAACGGTTTGGAGAAATTTTCGTAAAAAATCGCCTGAAAAATTTTTTTAATAACTCGCAACCATTTTCCCAAAAGACAAACCAAACATTTTCACACACAGTGATCAAATAAACGACCAAAAGGGTTCATAGTAGCATCTCTTGATTCCCTAGTTTTACTTTCATCCGAACTGTGTGAAACTGTGGAAGTCAACATTGGGTACCACATCAACCATTTCGTCCACAGGGTACAGAACTACTGGGCATTAACAGAGCCAGTTCTTGAATTAAGGTCGCCAAGTACAATCAAGTGGGCAAATCAACCAAATTTCCTCTTAATTAGTTCAAAGAGGAAGGCAGTCCTTCCAGCAAGAGAAACTCCCATTGTATATATTTGTTTTCAGCCATAATATTACAGAATTTTCAGGTGGCAAGTAAACTCTTAACAATTAAACAATCAGGGGTTTGTACCTAAACAATTTATGAGACAGACTTCAGAGCAAATCAAGTTTGTCGTATTCGATAAAACAGTCTTTTTTAACATATTTAACAAGTTTTGTTTCTCACGAGAAAAGATAATACCACCGGACGACGACCATGGACACTGTCTGAAAACCTTTACACCAGGGGAAAAAAATATCTTATGGGAAAGGGAAAAAAGGATTCGGGTACAGTTACCCATGAAGGTTTTTCCACCAAAAGGAAAAAATATCATAAGCTTTTACAAAAAAAAAGACAAAACCAACACTTGAGTAATACCCTCCAAAAATCCTTCAATATTTAAAAAACCGCAAAAAAGAAAGTAACTTTTTATCATCAACATGTTTTTTATCTGTCAAAAAGGTCTAATTTTTGACGATTGACTGGTTTCCAAAAGGTTAGAAACATGAACTTTATTAAGTTTTTAAAGGGGGTTTTTGGGCCCTTGGGAAACCCTTTCCCCTTTTTGTTTTACCCAAACATCAGCGTCCTTTTAGTTTGGGGGGATTTGGGGGCTTTCAGGGGGGGGCCCCTGGGGAAAAAATTTTTTTCCCCGGGTTTTGGGGGCCCCGGGGAAAAAGTTTTTTTTCCCCCCCTGGCCCAGGAAATGGTTCCTTCCCGTTTCCAAAAACGGGGGGAAAGGCCTGGGGCCCAATTTATTTTAAACCCCTTTTGAGGGTTTTTTTGGGGGGGGACCCCTTGGAAAAAAAAAATAAATTCCCCTTCCCCCCCTTTTTCCCCTCCCCCTTTCCCCCCCCAAACCCCCACATTTTTTTCGGGTGGGGCCCCCCCCCCCTTTTAAAGGGGGGGGTGGGGGGACCCGGTAAAAGGGGGGGGAACCCCCTCCCCAAAAAAACCCCGGGGGGAAAAAGGCCGCCGGAAAAAATTTGGGGGGGACGCAAGGTTATGGGGAAGGGGGGGGAAAAGGGGGACCCCGTTTTTGGGAACCCCCCCTCCTTTGGGGGTTTTTTTGGTTTTTTGGGGGGTTTTTCCCGCCGGGCCCCCGTAAATAAAGGGGCCCAAAAAACCAACCCGGGAAACTGAAAAAGGGGGGTTTTCCCCCCGGAAAATGATGTAAAAATCCCGGTTTTTGGGGGGGACCAAAAAATTTCAGAAAGGGGCCCAAAGGAAAAAGAGGTTCATTTTTAAGGGGGGGGCCCCCACTGGGCTGGGGGTTTTCTTCAGGGGGATTTACCCGGGGGGGGATAACCAAAAACCGGGGGGGAATCGGCCCCGGGAATTTACGTTCCCCCCCTTTAAAAAAAGGGAAATGGGCTTTGGGGGGGGACCCCTTTTGGCCCCGAAAGGGTGGGAATGTTTTTTTTAAAAAACCCCAATTTTAGGGCCTTTGGGGGGCCGGGCCATGGAAAAAAAACCCCCATTTAAGAAAGGTTTGGGGGCCCCCGGGGGGAAAACCAAAAAATCGGTTTGGGGGGGGCCCGGGGGGAAAATGGGGCATTTACATTGGGGGGACTGAATTTAAGGGGTTTGGAAAGTCCTTTCCCCGGGGGTGCTTGGGGGTGACTTTCCCCCGCGGGGGGGGTTGGGGGCCCCCAGGGCGGGCCCCCCCGGGGAAACCCCGGGTTTTCTGGGGGGCGGGTTTTGGTTTTTTGGTTTAACCAAATTTTTCCCCCCCAAGGGGGGGCCCCTTGGGCCCCCCCCCCGGAAAACCCGGGGGGGTTTAAGTCCTAATTTGGGCCAAAAGGGTGGGAATTGGCCCAGCTCTTTTTCAGAGTAAGGGAAATGCAGCAGTAAACCAATAGGGGGTAGGTTTAAAAAGGTCCCCCCCAAAGGTGGCCCCGGGGGGGATAAACCCCCCCCCCCCCAAAAAAACGGCCCGGGGGGGGTGGGCCCCGGGGGGAAATTTTTCCCCTAAAAGTCTTTTTCCCAATTTTTTTATAAATTTGGGGCCCCTAAAACTTTTTTCCCTTTCTTTTTTGAGATTTTTAGCACGGTTTTTCCCCCCCCTTTGGGGGGGGTTTTTTTTGGGAGGGTTTTCCAAGGCCCCCCAAAACCCCGGAAAGGGTTCCCCCCCCCCCGGAAAATTCCCCCCCCTGGCCCCCAAAAACCCCTTGGTCCCTCACGATGGACTTAAAAACTTCCCCCATTTTGCCCCGGAAAAATTTTTAAAAAGGAAAGGGGGGGTTTGGGGGGGTTTTGGGGCAAAACGGGGGGCCCTGGAAAAACCCCGGAAAAAAAACCCTGGTTCCTTTTTGTTTACCTTTTTGGCCATTTTTTTTTGCGGGGAAAAAGGGGGTTTTTGTTTAAAAACTTGGGAAAAACCAAAAGGGTTTTTTGGGGGCCCAAAAGGGATTTTCCCCGGTGGTTTTTTTTTTCCCCCCCATTTTTTTTCTTTTTTTAAAGCCATAAAAAAAACCAATTTTGGAAAAAAAAAATAGGGAAAGCCCAAATTTAAAAATTTAAAGGAAAAAAACAAAGAAAAAAAGGGGGGGAGGGAAGGGGGAAAAGAAAGAGGGGAGGGGGGAAAGGGGGGGGGGAGGGGGAAGGGGGTGGGGGGGAAAGAAGGGGGGAAAAAGTTAAAAAAAGGGGGGGGGGAAAGGAAATTCAAAATTTTTTTTTTCCGGGGAAATAATTTTTTGGAAAAAAAAGGGCCAAGTTTTTGCCTTTTTTTTCCCTTTTTTGGGATTTCTTAAGAAAAAACACAAAAAACTCACCAAAAAACAAACGGTTTTAAAATTTTTGTAAAAAAAAAAAAATTAAAAGGTTTTTTTTAATGGGGAAAAAAATTTGAAAGGGGGTTTGTAAATTTTGGGGGGGGTAGATGGGAAAATTTTTTGACCCCCTTTTACAAGGGTCCCTTAAAAAAACCATGTGTTTGGTGGTTTGGGGGTTTAAAATGGGTGGGCCAAAACCAATTTTTTCCCCATTTCCATTCGGTTTAAAAGGGGGAATTTTTGGTTTTTTGATTGAAAAAGGGCACTATGAATTTCCCCCTTTGGGGAAAAAAAGGGGCCCCTGGAAATTTGTCCCCGGGGGGGTCCCTTTTATAAAGGGGAGCCGAAGGGAAAGGAAAAAAAAAATGAGAGTTGGGCCCCCCGGTTTTTTTTTTTGATTTTAAAACCGGGTGGGGCCCCCTTTTTTGGGGGAAATGCTTTGCAGTTTTTTTCCCTTTTTAACCCTTTTCAAAATGGGTTTTTTGATTTTGGGGAAGGGGGCCTTTTATTTGGTCCCCCGTCCCCTTTCGCCTGCCAAACTTACCCAAACCCCCACACCATTTAAAAAACCCGGGGCCCTGGGGCAACCCCCTTTTTACCCCCCCTTTCCCCCCCCCAACTCCCAAATTAAAACGGGGTTTAAAGGGTTTTTTTTTTTGGTTTTGGGTTTTGTTTCCCTTTGTGGGGTTTTAATTGGGCCGGGCCCCCCACCAAAACCCTGGGAACAAAACCCGGGGGGCAGACGGAACGGGGGGGGGAAAAACCATTAAAAGGGCCCCCCATTTGGCCCCGAAGGGGGGGAAAATGGCCTTTGGTTAAAAAATAATTGGAAAAATTAAATTTAATTTTTAAAAAGGGAATGGGAACCCGGCCCGGTGGGGCATTTTGGAAAAAAGAAAAACCCAAAAAAAAAAAAAAAGTCCCCCCTTTCCCCCAGAATTTTTAAAAAGGGGAAACCCAAACCAAAAAAAGGGGGAAAAAAAACCATTTAAAGCGTTTTTTTCGGAAACCCCTGTTTTGGGTCTTCTTTTTTTAGGCCCCGGGAAAAAAAACAAACCCTTTTTTCCCGATAAAAAGAAAAAACGAAAAAAAAGGGAAAAAATCATTCCCCCCCTTTTTCCCCCCAAATTTGGGAAACCCCCCCCAAATTGGGTTTATTAAAAAGCCCCAAAAAATCCCCACCCAAAAAAAATGTTCCGGGGGGAAAAGTAATTTATTTATGTACAAATGGGGGGTTTTTTTTTAATGATGATTTGGGCCCCCAAAACCAGAAGGGATAAAGGGAAAAAACCCCCCCCCCCCGTGCAAGAAAAAAAAAAAAATTTTTCCCCCTTTAAGAAAGGGAAAAAACCCCCTCACCCAAAAGGTTTAAAAGGGCCCACCCCCTTAAATCAAAAAGTCCCCCCTTTCCCCCCCTAAAAATGGGGGGAAAAAAAAAGCATTTTTGTCACGGGGCCCCCGCGCCCCTTTTTTCCTTTAATGTAAATTTTTTTATTTAAAGGGGTTTTTAGTTTTAAAAAGGGGGGCCAAAAATTTAAAACCCCGTTTTTTTGGGGGCCCAAAAAAGTTTTGTCATCCCCCTTCCCGGGGTAAAATGGAGGGGAGAGAGAGAGGGGAGAGAGAGGGGGGGGAGGGGGGAAAAGGGGGGAAAAAAGCAGAGGAAGGGGAAAAAGAGAGGGAAAAGGGGAAAGGGGAAGGGGGTAAGAAAAAATCTTGGGAAAAATGCAATTTTAACCAATTTTTCTACCACTGTTTCTTTTTAAAAAACCCCACAACCCCCCAAAATTTTAAACCCCGAACCCTTTTAAAATACCCGGGCCCCCACCCCCCAAATTTTTTTTTTTCCAACCCCTTTTTAAAAAAAACTTAAAAAGTCCAACCAATTACTAACCCCCCTGTTAAAATTTTAAAAAAATTTTCCCGTTTCCCCCCCCCACCCCAAATTTTCAACCCCCTGTTAAAAATTTAAAAATTTCAGGGGCCCCCACCATATTTTTACCCAAAATTTTTAAATTTTAAAAACCTTTAAAAACCCCAAAAACCCAATATCTTAACCCCCTGAATTTTTTTAAAATACAGGGGCGCAAAAACCCAAAAATCTTTTCCCCTGGGGAAAATTTTAAAAAAACAGGGCCCCACCCCCACACCAACCACCACCCAACAACCCACAACCCACACACAAAAACAACACCCCAACCCCCCACCCCACACAACAAAACACCCCCCCCCACCAAAACGGGCGAAAAAAAGGAATTTTAGTTTCCCGGGCGCGGGGCCCCGCCACCCCCCAAAAAAAGTGGGGGAAAATTAAAGTTTCAAAGCACGTTTTTTTTGGGTTTTTATTTTTTCTGGTTTGGGTTTTTCACTGGGCCCCAAAAAACTTTTTGTAAAAAAGTGGGGTTTTAACCCTCCCCTATCCCCTAACCAAGCAAAAATGTGGGGTGGGCATTTGGGGGGAAACAAAACACACAGGGGGGGCCGGGCCCCGGAAAGGGGGTTTTTTTTTTAAAAAAGGAAAGGCCCCGCCCCTAGGAAAAAATTTCTTTTAAGTCCCCCCGCCTTTCCCCCCCTTTTTTTTTTTTAAATTTTTAAAGGTTTTTTAAATTTTTTTGGTTTTTTGCCAAAAAATTTCCCCCCCGTAAAATTAATTTCTTTTTTTTTCTTTTTTAAAAAAAATTTTTTATAAAAACCTTTTTTGAAAAAAATTTTTTGGTTTTTAATTTTGAAAAAAGGAAAAACCCCAAAAAAGGGGGAGGGAAACCCCTTAAAACGTAATTAAAAAAAACAATTTGGGGGGAAACAAACTTTCCCCCGCTCCTTTTTTTAAAAATTTAAAACCCCCCCCAACCAACTTTTCAAAAAAAAAACCCAAAATTTTCCCAAAAAAAACCCCTTGGGTGTTTTTTTTCCGACGAAAACCAAAACCCGGCCAAACCCAAAAAATAAAACCGCAAAGGGCGGGCCGTTTTCACTAGAGGGAAAAAAAGGGCCCCCCCCATTTCCTGGGATGCCCAAAGGGACAAAAGGCAAAAGGGATTGGAAAAGTGTTTCCCGGGGGGGAAAAAACAGGGGGGTACTCTGGCCCTTATTTTGCCATTCCCCCCCGAAAAAGGAAAAAAAAACCCAAAAAAAAAAGGGCCCCCCCTTTACAAAAGGGGAAAAATTTTTTTCGCTGGGGGCCCGGGAAGGGGGGGAAAAGTTGAGGTCCCCCCCTTTTTTTTTTCCCAATTGGGAAAAAAAGTGGTTTTTTATTTCAAAAGGGGGAATAGCCCAAAGGGGGGTTCCCTTTTTCCCGTGGGGAAAAAAAAAAAAAAATCGGGGAAAAAACCAGGGGGAAAAAAGGGGTGTACGGGGTTGGGGGGGGTCCCCGGGCCCCCCGTTATAGGTTCCCGGAAAAGAAAATTAAAAAAGGGGGGGGGCGAAAAACAGCCTTTCCCGTTTTTTTCCCCAAAAGAAAGAAACAAAAAAAGCAAACCAAAAAAAACATTTTCCTTGGGTTTAGGGGGGTCTTCTTTTTTTTTATTTTTTTTTCTTCTTTTTTGAAAAAAATCCGGTTTTTTCCCTTTGGGCCCCCAAAATTTTTTATTTATTTTTTTCCCCCCATAAAATTTAACTGTTTTTAAAAATTTTTAGGGTTTTAAAGTTTCCCCCCTTTTTTTTTCCCTTTTTTTTGGAGTTAAATTTTTTTTTTGTAAATTTCCCTCCCCTTTTCCCCCTTCCCCTTCTCCTCTCTTCTCCCTTTTTCCCCTCCCTTTTCCCTTCTCATTCCCCTTCCCTCTTTTCTCTTCAAACTTTGTGTGTTCCCCCTCCCTTTTCCCTTTTTTTCTGTAAAATTTCCCCCTTTGAAACCCTTTTCCCAAAAGTTTTTATGTTTTTTGGTTCCCAATTTTTTTTCGGGGTTTAGTTTTTGGGTTAAAATTCCCCCCCCTTTTAAGGAAAAAACCTCCTCCCTTCGGGGGTTTTCCCTTTTTTTTCCCCTTTTTTTACATTCTTTTTTTTTGTTTTGTTTTTTCCGGAAAAAAAATTTTTTGTGTTTTGGGTTTTTGGGGAAAAACCCCCGGGCCCAGGGGGGGACCCCCGGGGGGAACCGGGGAAAACCCTTTTAGGAACCCCGGGGGGTTTTAGCTGGCGGTTTCCAAAAACCCCCCCAAAGGGCCCGGGCCCCCTCCAAAGGGGGAAAAACCCCAAACAAGGAAGGGGGGGGAAGGGGAGGGCCCCCGTTTTGGGGAAAAAAACGGAGGGGGGCCCCCCAGGGCCCCCGGCCCAAAAAGAAAAGGGGGTCCCCCCAACCCCCCAGACCAATTGGGGGGGGGGCCGGGGGGGACTTTTTAAATGCAGCAACCCCAAAACCCCCTTTGGGCCCCCCCTTCCCCGGAAAAAGGGGGGGCCCGGAATTTGGGGGGAAAATTTTTTGGGTCCCCCTTGTGGGCCCCCCTTTTTTTTCGGTGTGCACTTCTTTTTCTTTTTTTTTTTGGGGGGATTTTTTGTCCCCCCCCCTTTTTTTATTTTATCGATTTTTTTTCCCTTTACCCTGTTTTTCCCCTTTTTCCCTTTTTCCCCCCTTTTT
>JAMYXO010005193.1:0-15944 GCA_033310375.1 Conus canariensis
CGCAGCACGATCACTTAAAGGTATTTTATTGCTGTGTGAAGATGATAAAGAACCATACCAAAGACAAAGTGAAAAGTTTATCAATCCTAAAATAACGAAAGTACAATGTTCAATTGAGGGTAGTCCTAACCAAGTCTACGGTAGCGGGCTTAAACCTTATCATCATTTTGATGAAATAAGAAAATTGTTTGGAGGCGGGAGGGGTAGAAATCCAACAGTAGACCTTGTGTCTAAAGATCTACACCTTCACAGTGTTAGACTTGATGAATATTTAACAACGAAATACGGTTTATGGATTGACCTAAGGTCAACAGAGGATAATCAGTTGCATGGGAGTGGGAGAACAGTTAAAGACGTAATAAACATTCAAATTGATAAAGAAAAAGAGAGTGATAAACCACTTAATGTACATTTGTTTTTAATATATGATGCGCAGCTGAATATTCAAGATAACAGATTAAAAGATATCCAATACTAAATTATTTTTATTTTAAAAAAGCATGTCTGTTCAGGTTTATCCAAAAGTGCCCAAAGAAGAGAACTCTGTAGACATAAAAACTTTCAGATTAACAAACATAACACAAATGCAAACCCAACTAGAGCAGGACCTTTCAAAATACAGTAAAACCAAACGAAGGTATTCTGCTGTCTTTAATGCTGTTACATATGTTAATACTGGAGCATCGGCGGTTAGTGCTTTAACAGCAGGAACAAGTGTAGGTCTCTTAGCAACAGGCGTAGGTGCACCGGCAGCTTTACCTCTAGGCGGTTTGTCTTTAACTCTTGGCCTGTGTTCATTGGCTGTAAGTGCTGTCAGCAAAAAAATAAAAGCTAAACTCCAAAAGCACACAGCTATGGTTCAACTAATAACAGCTAAACTTAGTTCCTTCAAACTGATAATTGATAAAGCACTTGCCGACTCAAACATCACGGATGAAGAATTTAGTCGCCTACAGGCTGATTTTGAGGACTACAAAAGACAAAAGTTTGATCTTCAAAGAAAGGCAAGGGCAACTTTTTCTCAACAACCAGACACCGACCAGATAAAAAAGGAATGTTTAAAAAAAGTAAACGAAACATTAAACTCTGTTCTAAACAGCTCACATTAACAACCCCAAAGGGTGTTTATACTTTAGTTTATGAGTCCAAGCACAAAAAGACCGTTGATATTGATTCTGATTAACTTTTATTTTTTTTTATTTAAATAAATATTTTGAGTTAGAAAAGAAGCTCAACATGGATAAGATATATGAAGGTTCAGATGAATTGTTTGAAGCAATGCTCGAGGAAGAGCGTTTGTCAAGAGCACTAAATGAGATTGATTTAGAAGTTATTAATCCAAAAAACGTGCGGGAAAGCGTTGTACACGCTATTTCTCAAGTTCCAAGTAAACTAACAATAAACCCTCCAGTTAAAGTAAGGTTAGTTGTTTTAATCGACTATATAACAATAAATGAAGAAAATCTAGAAGTCTGGGTCTCAACTAAACAGCAGACTATTCTTTCCTCTAATGACTTAACACCTGGTTGGGCAGACCAGCTGCTTACACAGTTTGATGAAGCCTCTGAAGCAGCTAAAATGAGAGGCTCTGGTTGGTCAGAGGGCGAAGTCCTAGACATCAGATTAAAACAGGCTAAGTATGAGCCGATTGTAGGCAAGTCTTACATTCCACTGCCTCCAACATTAGTTGCAAAGAAAGCAGTTTTGAACATAAAAAATTCAGATGACAAATGTTTTATGTGGTGCGTTCTTGCTAGGCTGCATCACGTTGCCAAAAATGCAGAGAGAGTATCTAACTATTTACAGTGGGCCAATGATCTTAACTTTAACGGCCTTGAATTTCCTATGGCTGTAGACAAAATTGATCAGTTTGAAAAACAAAATCCACCAATAACTGTTAATGTCTACACATGGTCTGAAGAAACCAACCTTCTGCCAATTAGAGTGTCAAAGAACAGTCCAACAATAGACGAACCAACCAAAACTCATGTAGACTTACTCCTAATGCAAAGCCTTAATGGGTTGCACTACACTCTAATACGCACAATGAGTAGATTACTAGTGCATACTACAAAACAACATAGCAAACAAGAATTTTGTAGAAAATGTTTAACAAGAATTCCGTCCGTTCAAGCTGCGAGCGAACATATAAAACATTGTATTAGCCCAGTTGACTGTGATACAGAACTAATTACGCCCGGAGAAGGCAGTAAAGTTAGTTTTTAAGAACTGGAAACGGTTGCAAACTAGTCCATATGTTGTTTACGCAGACTTCGAATCACTCATTGTTCCTTATGAAGGACCAACCCCACAGAAACTTCCTAAAACAGTCTTAATGAGTAATCATCAGATTTGCTCATTTGCCTTCATCATTGTTAGGTCGGATGGCGCCCATTCAAAGCCAGAATTATACAGAGGACCAAATGCTGCAAAATACTTCTTAAAACGCATGCAGCAAGTGCGTAATGCCTGTTCTAATAATCTAAACTTATCTGAAATCATAATGACGCCTAAAGACCAACAACAGTATGACTCAGCCACTCACTGTTGGATTTGTGGGGCGGCCTTGGTTGCCACCGCAGAGAATCCAACAGTAAGAGACCATGATCACATTAGTGGAAAGTTTAGAGGAGCAGCACATAACAAATGCAATCTTCAACTAAAGTTTGAACCAAAGACATGGAAGCTGCCTATATTCTTTCACAACTTGCGACGTTACGACTCTCACCTTATAATGCAAGCAGTAACCAGCGACTTCAGGGTGTCATGCATTGCACAGTCATCAGAAAAGTACATGTGTTTCACTTTAAATAACATGTCTTTCTACGACTCTATGCAACACCTGATGGGTTCATTAGAGTCACTAGCAGGATCCTTAAAGTCCTGCCCAATAACAGAAGAATATTTTGACCCAACGCTCGTTAGAAAAGGCGTTTATCCTTATGAGTACATGAACAGTTGGGAAAGGTTTGACGAAGATACACTTCCGCCTAAAGGTGCGTTCTTTTCTAGTCTCAGAGGAAAGGACATCAGTGATTCTGATTACCAGCATGCTCAAGATGCGTGGCAGAAGTTAGAGTGTAAAACGATGGGAGACTATCATGATTCCTATTTAATGGCGGATACCTGTTTGTTGGCGGACGTCTTTGAAAATTATAGGAAGACCTGCATGAAACATTACAGCCTGGATCCTGCGCATTATATTTCTGCGCCTGGGATGAGCTGGGACGCTTTCTTAAAATTTACTGGAGTACAAATTGATTTATTGTCTAACCTGCCAATGCTTCAGATGATTGAAAACGGATTGCGTGGGGGAATCAGTATGGCGTCGCACCATTACTGTAAAGCAAACAACAAATACTTGGACGACTATGATCCAAGTAAAAGGTCTAACTATCTTATGTATTTAGATGCAAACAATCTGTATGGATGGGCAATGGCGCAATCACTTCCATTACGTAACTTTAAAATGTACACAGGACTCAAAGACATTCAAAAGTTTTTAAAATGGCTACCTACTCTAGAAGCTGATCGTAAAAGAGGTCTCATTCTAGAAGTTGATTTAGAATATCCTCATGAACTTCATGATTACCATAATGACTATCCATTAGCGGCAGAAACCCTAAAAGTGTCAATGACAGAACCGCCTAAACTTGTGCCTAATCTTCGTGACAAAAAAAATTATGTCTGTCATTACAGACTTCTTCAATTTTATTTAAGACATGGTTTAAAGTTGACAGCTGTTCATCGTATAATTGCTTTTGATCAAGAACAGTTCATGAAACCATACATAATGAAGAACACTGATCTCAGAACTAAATCCACAGATGCTTCAGAAAAAGACTTTTTCAAGTTGATGAACAACAGCTGTTTTGGAAAGACTATGGAGAATCCGCACAAGCGTAAAGATGTTAGATTGGTCACCAGAGAGAACGATGCAATTAAGCTAACTTCTAAACCTAATTATCAGGACTTCAGAAGATTTCATGATCAGCTTTTTGGCATAATGATGAAAAAAAAGAAAGTCAAATTGGATAAGCCCATTTTTATTGGGTTTACTGTTTTAGAATTATCAAAGCTTTTGATGTTAGAATTTCTTTACGACTACTTTAAACCCTTGTATCCAGAGTCCAGAGTTCTGTACACAGATACAGATTCCTTTGTAATCGACATCCCTACTGAAGATTTTTACAAAGACATGGAAGTAGCTAAAGGGCATGCGGGATGGTACGACACATCTGATTACCCTAAAGATTCGCCTTTGCATTCAGTTATTAATAAAAAGGTTTTAGGTAAGATGAAGGATGAATTATCTGGAGATGTGATCAAGGAGTTTGTTGGTTTGAGGTCGAAAATGTACAGTCTTTCAAGCCAAAAAAAAGTTGTTAAAAAAGCAAAGGGAATATCTCGCAGCGCTGTGCAGTCAAGCATATCCCATGACAACTATAAAGAAGCATTGTTTGGCAATAAGACTTTTCATCATGACAATTACAAGCTGCGATCTAATCTGCATGAGATTAACACAACAGTTGTAACAAAACGGTCTCTTGACCGCACTAACACAAAAAGAGTATTTGTTAATCCAGAATTTTCATATGCAATTGGTCATTGGAGGACATTTGGTCAAGCGCAATTAGATACTCAGTAATTTCTTTATCCAGTATAGCTGGATTATTTGTGGTTGTTGTTTCAAGATTTTTGATTTTTTCAAGATTTTTGATTTTTTCATATAAATTAGGATCAATGGGTAGTTTATTCTTTATCATTGTTTTAATAATAAATCTATACGCAAATAATTTTTTTTGAGCTTCCATTTTAAACTCAAATGTATTTGCCTAAATTAACTAAGCGACTGGAACTGTGTCTGGTGGGATTATCTGCAGTTCTTCCTTCACAAAAGATCTTCGGGGGGCTGGTCGTTTTGTTGTGTCAGTTTCTCGTAAATAATACACAGGCGGATTCATTTTCACAATTTTTTTTATCTCATATGGATCAACACTCCAAACTGGATCTGTTGCCCTGATGCGAGTGTCCCCTTCTGCTTCTCCCGGCGAATAAAGGTATCTCACTTTCAAACCAAATGGTAATAGTTTGCTTGATGAAGACTCTCCTTCAACAACATTTATTGTTTGTTTTCTGATTGCTTGTACTGGTTTTAGACCTTTAAATTCTTCATTATTCATTGCGCGCAAAACTGAGGGCAGCCTTCTAACCCATTCTGTGTTGCGAGAATTGTCAATCAGCTCTCTGTGATACTGGTAGGAGAAAAGTCTTTCAGATAACTGTTTGTTAAAGTTTTCAACCAAACCCTGTGATCTGTGAACACCCGGAATGCCTCTTTTAATGGTAACTCTATGTTTTAACAATAATTGATTCACTTGTCCTTTAAATTCTTTCCCATCATCGACTTGAATCATGCGAGGATAAGTTAAGGGGCCTCGTTGATATATCAGTTGTAAAGCGACAGCAACAGCAGAAGCACTCTTTTGTGTTAATGGTTCCGCATCTTTGTATCTTGAAGCTATGTCAATGACTGTAAGTGCGTACTTAAATCTTTTTCGTCTAATCGTATCATGGGGTAAATATAGAAGATCCATTTGATGGGTGTCGTTCGGTATTGTGTTGACAAAGTGTGGTCTTTGTATTCGTTTAGGCGCTGGTAGATAAATTTGCCAAATCGCTTGTTTAGATAACCATTCCTTTGCTGTTTGTTCACTGACTCCAGCTGCTTGGCTAAGCTTTTTAATTGCTGTTATTCCCTTCCAATATCCTTTTGGCGAATAATAGATCTTGTTCATTTTTTATTCAGCCAATATTATGTGCAACAAAATACACAGCGGTCATGCCAAAGACAATAAACAATATTTCTTGCATCTTTTGTTTTTCTGATGGTTGATAGTAATCGCTGAATTTTGGTGGGGGCAATGTTTCAACTTGTTGGCCTGTTACTAGAAAATATTCTTTTATTGCCTGGTCAACATCTTTAAATGTGTAAGCTGCATGTCCCTGTTGTTTAAGTCTGTCGTTAATAAAATCTAACTGCTCCATTCTTTGCTTTTCATAGGTGTCTTGTGCAGCGGCTAGTTGCTCCATAGCTCTGTTATGTCTTTTTCTCTCATCGTTATTTTGTAGTTTACTAAACGCGTAATTACTTCCGCTGAAAGCAAGCGCGTTGACCACAGCGCCACCAATCATCATTACGAGTGAAGCCATTTTTATAAATGTATTTTTTTAATTTTACATATTGATACTGTCTGGAATTATTCCTTGCTTAACTAGAAAATCTTTCGTAGCAAACGAAGCTGTAATGACAGCAATCAACTTTGCTGAGTCTTCAAAGTCTAGCTTGCCAAGATCTGCTGGTTTTATTCTTAACAAGCTTTTACCAAGCATTGTGTATCCTACACTTAGGCCTCCAATAACAGCAGAATGGTATACAAGGTTAGTAATAGTTTTTTCGGTGCTCATTTTTAAAAAATAAAATAATATTTATTCATTAATAAAACATGAACTGCGATGATTTACTTCCTGAACTTACAAATGATCAAGTTGATGACCAAGCTATTATGCGCCAAAAGGAAAGGCTGTATTCTTTGGCGGCGTGTGGAAAAACAAAACAGTACCTTGGAAATGAATTCAGCATAGAACAGATTCAACAGATGTCGACGCAAGACATTGTAAAGTATCACAACAGGTATGAAGCGCAACTGGGGTCAAGAATGGTAAAAAGTGTTGGGCAAACGGTTCTTAGTTTGTACACTAAACTAGTTAGTAGATTTGCTCCCATTGATTCTGAACAAGATTTTATGTATGATTTAACGCAGGATCCAGTTTTAACAAAGTCATTAGAGTCTCTAGGATGTGATCTATATTACAGATTTGGAACATTATTATCGCCATTAATCATGGGATTAATTACTTTTAATCATATAGATTTTGTTTCCCTTCAAAATGACCGAGCCAGAAAATCAGCAGAAAACATTGATGGAGAAAGTGACCAGTAAAAAGCCTCCTCATCCTGGGCGTGTTGCAGCAGGAAAAAAATTAGCAGAGTGGAACAAACAAAAAAAATTAATGTTGCAATCACAGAATATAACTCATAATGAAAACATAACACCGCCAACAGTTGTTTCAATGCCAGCTGTAAATACACAAGTTGATTCAAGACCTACAACACCAAAGTCGTCATGGATTATTTGGATTAAAAGAGTTGGCATTTTTGGCGTCATTGCTGCTGGGGGTGGTTATTACGGTTATAAAAAATATACACAACGCCAGCAAAAACCAAAGCAGTCCAAAAAATCTCAGCCACTAAATACAGAAGCCGAACAAAAAAGCATGCCAGAACCGCCAACAACAAAAGATCATTTTGATCCATTTCAGATGGAATAATATTTCAAGAACTTAATAAATAATTATAAGTGACTTGAATAAGAACTTAATAACGACTTGATGACGACTTGATAAAACTTAAATAAGAACTTGATAAGAACTTGATAAGAACTTGATGACGACTTGATAAGAACTTAATGACGACTTGATGACGACTTGTTAAGAACTTGAATAAGTACTTGAATAAGAACTTGTTAAGAACTTGATGATGACTTGTTAAGAACTTGATGATGACTTGTTAAGAACTTAAATAAGAACTTGAATAAAAACTTGTTAAGAAACTTAAATAAGAACTTGAATAAGGACGTGATGCCGACTTGAATAAGAACCTAGAACGACTTAATGACGATTTTTTTTCACAATTAATTGTTACATTCTTTTCCGGGGAGACAACTCCCTTCTGCCTTTATGTAGTATCTAGGTCAGACATGTCTAGCCACGGCTTACTCAACTGCACAATTGCCGAGTCGAAGCGCCGCACTGTTTCCGGGTTCGTGTCAAGTTACACATAACGGATGTAAGGGCGTCGTTTACTGCAGGCCGCCACGCGGCATTGTATAAATTTAGACGGCTAAATTCCCCCCGCGTCGTTTAGTACAGGCGTTAGACGTCATTGTATAAATTTAGGCGGCTAAATTTCCAAACATATCAAAACATGTTTCTTACCTTCCCCCAATCACAAGACTAGATAGAATCAGCTGATTAGTAACAGTGACGACATTTCCGCCCAGCACTTGTGTTGTTAGCAACTGAACCTAGCTGTCTTGTCATTTGCGGGTGTGCAGTGCAGTCGTGTTTTCAGTTAGAAAGTGTTGTGTTATGTCGCAAGACAGTATCTCTTCTGAATTAGAGATAGAACTTCTTGAATCACAAACCGTTCATCAAGAATTGCTAGATTACTCAAGACAAAAATGGGAAGATTGGTTGAGACAACATATTGGAATCTCACCTTCCTATTCCCGTAAACTGAGGGTGATATCTCGATTGCTGAGACCGTTCACGCGTGAACGGTACTATTTTTAGAATCCTATCTGTCGGAGCTGGCTTGTCTGGAAGACCTACCGTTCACGCGTGAACAGTACTATTTTTAGAATCCTAGAATTCTTGAGAATAAGTGCACTTGGTGGCTGCTTAGAATAATCTTCAACAACGTGCCACGATTCTACGCTTGTGTGAACACACATCCCACCCCTTTTCAGATAGCTTTCAATAGCCAGTCATTCCTCACAATAGAATGAAATCCCAACTTGGTTGACAAATAGCCCTCCTAAGAATAAAGGCATGGTTAACCAAGTCCCCATTGTTTTGTTTGTTTACTTCTTAACGGTCCAGTGACAGAGAACTATAAAACAGATAATCCTACACATTATGTATGTTTGTAAAGTGTTTACTATTAGAGAACTATAAAATAGGCATTCTGGGTAAGCCGCCGGAGCAGCAGCGAAACCGGCTTTAGCCGGTTGGAGCTGGCGGAGGTGGGTGAGCCAGAATGCCTATTTTATAGTTCTCTGCTCTTAAGACCATTTTGTAATCTCATTTGCAGCGTCAATACACGCTTGCCAAAAAAAAAAAAAAAAAAAAAAAAATCAATCTTTTGAAAGTGGCAAGGCTAAATTTACGGCACACCGATTATTTGTCTAACTATACAGGCAAGCGCGCGCGCGCGCGCGCACACACACACACACACACACACACACACACACACACACACACACACACACACACAGAGAACAGTAAAAGGCGGGGTCTGGCTCATCCGGCTCCGCCCAGCTCCAACCGGCTCAAGCTGGTTTCGCTGCTGCTCCACCGGATTACCCAGACCCCGCCTTTTACTGTTCTCTCTTTACAAACATACATAATGTGTAGGATTGTCTGTTTTTAATACTAATTTACAAAACTTTTGAGACTTCAGTTTTTGCTTAATCCTTCGTTTTTCTTGATCGTCTTCAATAACATCATTTTCCCGCATACATTCATCAAATGCGTCTCTGTCTTTCATGTGAAATAAAACTACAGTCTTTAATTGCTCTCTAAAGTCTTTTAAAACTGAGTTATATTTTTGACATAAAATCCACACACTTATCCCAGCATGTCTTCCACTGAAAGCCAGTTTTGATAAAGCGTTTCTTTTTTTGACTATATCCTTTTCTGCTGAACAATCATCTATAATAAATAATGTCTGAGTTTCTTCAAACTGTCTAAAGAAATGTTCTAAACACTCACTCAGTTTATTGCTAGGATCAACTAAATAGATTTCATCATCTGTCCATATAAACCTTCTATCGTGATATGCTTTGTTCCATTTGAGTGTTGGACAGAAAATTACTATATGATCAAAATTATAACGATAAACTGTTTGTAATAGGTCGAGGACAAATATTGTTTTTCCACAACCAGTCTGTCCACAAATCAATGAACAATGAGGGTTTTTTGTCATAAAGTTTAACATCGGCATTGGCGCCAAAGTTGTCTGCTCCATAGTTTTAAAACAGAATTTAATCTAATCCAGTTATTGTTTTTATCATACTCTCTGTCAAAACTTGTTTAGTATAATAAAAACCTATAAGGTCCAAATGTGTAAGATTAATCCAGTTCAGTTCTGTAAGATCGTTTCTATTTAGACTAATATCAATTTTGTTGCTTGTTGTTATGACCTTAATATCCTCGCCATTGTAAAGAACAACAACAGTAAGTTTAAGTTTGTCAACGTCTAAGTTTTGCCAGCTAATAAGAATTCCTTTCATAAGATTGTCACTGACGCCCAAAGCTCCATTTCTCGCCTCATCTTTTAAGACAGAAATTTTAAATATTATTGTGAACGTGTCTCCTAATTTTGTGCGTGGAATGAACTGTAATTTTGTAGAAGCTTTCTTTAAAACCGATTCTCTTCTGTGGAGGATGTACTGTTTGTCCCCAAACGGCTTTATTTCGATCTCTTTCCGACTGTTGTCCTCTGGCATAAGACTTACATGTAAAGGGCCAGAGTTCAATGCTTTTCTGAAACTTTTTTGACGGTCAAAAAATGTAAATGGGCTTACGAATTCAAATTTTATGTCCCATTCTAAATATGGTTCTAAGTGCCATTTGTTGTCAGTTTTTCGAACTATTTTATATTCATACTGACCCGCATTATTTGCTTCTAGATTGCGTAGTTGTTCTAGTTTAGGAAACTTTTTGTTGTCGCCAACCTCTTTGCGCTTATAATAACCATCTTTAGTGTACTCAAAACCATACAAAGTGCCTATCTCACCGTTCTGTTCAAAGTCCTCAACGTCTGCAAGGTCTTTTAATTCTAAAGTTACACACCTCTCAGGCGCTAATGTAACTCCTGATTCTTCTGGCCCACGAGACATTATTTTTTAAAACAACGTATTATTTTATTTCTAAAACAATGTGCAGGTTATCACATTTCACGACTTTCCCTGTTTTATCTGTGATCTTTATATTAAATGATCTGACCCTCCCACAAGCTAATTTTTTAAACTGTAAATTAGGGAATTGTATAATTTCATAATCGCAATATGCAGCTTTCCCTGATGGAAGAGCTCTTAAAACAGTTGAGGGCCTTCCATCATATAAGTTTTCATCAGTGCTCAGCTCGTCCAAATGAACATAGAGTAATGAATGTAATGCAAGATCGAGCGGATATTTTCCCTCATAAGTAGTTTTGTCTGATGTAACTATAAAACTATGAATGGCTCGATTGTCAGTTGCAAAGCCTAACATTTTAGCTAGCTCTCCATCAAAATAGTAACCTACTTCTTCTTCTTCAGGTTTGAATGTCAACATTATTTTCAAATTTGCATTGTTAAGTTTGAGAGTAATGTCGAAGTTACTCATTGCTTCTTTTAGCGAGCAAAACCCGTAATAACCATCAGGTATGGTTAACTGGCTAACTAAGTTTCCTCTATTATCAAATTTTTTAATCTTATTATTTTCCTTGGATTCAGTTATATTAAACCATACGACTTTGTAGAATATTTCATGGAGTGCAACCCTTCGGGTTCTGCATTCATTATCAATAGCATATTCTAAAAACGAAGGACTGTCTTGAGTTGTTATTGTTACAAACATTTTTAAAACAATTTAAAAATGAGTGCATTCAAATATACTAATGCAAAATATTCTGTTGGGCCGCACTACAGTCCTAAAGATATAACAACTGATACCCTCGACATTTCTGTGACTCAGTCTGACGCCTTTCAAGTAAAGGTTAGTACTCCATTGAACAGATATCTTAACCCTCCTATTAAAAAAGACCACATCCCGAAAGTGTGGTTCAGTCATCCGATGCAGTTTTATCAGAACCAGTTAAACTTTGCTGTGTTTTGTGCATCAACTGGGTGTGGAGTGTCGTATGCTGATCATTTAAATCATCCTGATCCTTTGGTGAGGTCAGTGTATAGATTTCATTTTTATTACACCTTCAGACGTATTTTATCTGAACTGCAAGCACCATTACCAAATGACAAAACGTTTAATCCATTCAGCAACAGAATAGATTACAAGGCTTTTGAAAGGATCTGTAACGAATTTGATATTGACCCAAAGACAGACTTTAGACAAAAGTTGGATCTTAATCATGGTTTAGGCACCCTTTATTTTTGGGGCGTGCACAGAAAGTATAACTATGATTGGAATCCTCCTTACACATCTTTTTCTTCGGGCACAACTGTTCACCTCGGGTCCATAGAGCAAGAGCATAAAACAGCATGGACAACATTTATTTTGGATACTTCTAAGGGCCTAACTAGAGCGGGAATAGAACGAATAAACGACTCTATTCGTACTTATGTTTGGTGTTTGCTAGGTTCGCAAGCACAGGCAAGATCTAACATAACTGATCCTTCTACTGGCTTTGATGCACAAAAACAGTATTTAGCAAATTTAGAGGATTCTATTAATTCTGCAATTGATTTGCCTTCAAGTATTAAAAGGTACCAAAATGTTTTGCAATACGCAAGATCGAAAGTAGACTTTGCTGTCGGCACTGGTTTATACATGCTGCCTTCTGACCTCAGACTTCAGATAGGAACAATAATAAACTATAATAATGAAATCCTTGTGGCTGGCAATGAAGAAAGGTTGGACAAAACGACATAAATTCTGAGCCAGTAATATTACAAACAATAAAAAAACAAGCCGACCCCCCAAGAATAAGTCATCCAATCCCCAAGGCCCAAAGCCCAAAGGCCATTGAAGACTCGGACTTTGTTCGTGATGACCATGAATATGAAAAGACGGCACTTGTTATTGGATTAACTGCCCTAGGATTACTTGGTCTTTATCTTACTAAAGAGTAACCCAACTATTAAGACAACTAATGCCCATAAGTGCTCAGCCATAAAGCCAACTACTTTACTTGCGGCAGACAAAAGCCAGCTAACGATCCCCCCTATTATACCAGGCAAAGAATCTATTGCCTTACTGGCTAATTTTTTTAGTAAGTTTGCAAGGTGATCGAGTTGTTTTTTACCCATGATTTATCTGACGACGGAGTTGGCGGGCCTGGTGGCACTGCCCCCCCACCACCACCGCCTGTAATAGCCAACACCAGTGTACTTATTGCAAATCCTAAGGCTGTTATAACACTTGCTAATGTGACACCTTGCTCTCTAAACAGTGTTCTTATTCGTTCTGCTAACGTTGTGCCTTCATATAAAATTCTTTGAATAGTTTCTCTTATTCTGCTCACTTGAGTTCGTAATTGTTCTCGGTTAGTAGACAACACTTCTAGTCTTGCTGATCTCTCTTGTTCAAGATCTTTTAGTCTTTGTGTTATTCTTTCTTTAACACCAGGTCCTAAGTTGTGGTCATCAGCCTCAACTAGTTTTTCTTTTTCTCTTTTTATATGCTCATCTAGTTCACCCAGTTTTGCTAAATTGTTTGTTAATTCGCCTCTGATGCTTCTCAAAGCATGATCAAGGGCCGTTATTTCTCTCATAGGTAGCGGCGAATCCTGCATAGTTTTTAATACTGTTTCTTCTGAAAAACTGGTTTCTGCTTGTATTATTTCGTCTGCTGTTGGGCTTAAATCTTTAAGTTCCATGTTTTGTATTTGGTTATCTGTTGGGAGTTCTTGTAGTGTGTTTTGAAGTTTAGCAACTGCTTTCCTATCTAATTTTGGTTTAGCAATGCCAAGGCGATTTTGATCGCGCACACTGAATCTTTGTCTAAGTGTACTCTCAGCTAAAAACTTTAATGGGTCTGATTTAGTTGTAAGCTGAACAAGTTGCCCATGCTCGTTTATAAATTTTAAATGTTTATCTTCTACTTCAAAATCATTAGGGTCTATAACATCGGGAGGTTCTGGGTCTAAACTTTTGTAAAATGCTCTGATCCTTTCTTCTTTTACTTCATCCCACACTGATGGTTGTGTCAAAGGTGTCCTTTCACTCATGTCGGCTTCAGGATCAGGAACATCATAATCTTCAATGCCTGCCATGGTTTTAAATAATTAACTTTTTATTTTGTTTTATAAAAAAATGTCACAAGCATATGGTTCATTTCTTGACCCGCATAGAAGCCTGAAAAAGCCCTTTGGCGTGAAGGGAAATAAACAGAATATTATTGTTCCAAATAATCCATCTACTATTGATTCAGATCAAATTCTTACTGTTAAATTTCCAGACCTAGGGGCAGATGAAGTGATTGTGCCGGGATCTGCACGGCTTACTTTTAAAATAGAACTTGATTCAGCAACAGACCCAAACAGGACAGTTGTACAGAATCTGGGACGGGCAATCGTTAAGAAAATTTCTATAAAACTTGAGGGGCAGGAAATATTTTCTTTACACAATGCAGACATATTTCTAATCTATTGTGATCTATGGCTAACCGATAATGAAAGGGCTGACCTCGCGTTTCAAGGAATCGAAAATAACGAAGCACTAAAACACAGAATAGGCGCCGAAGATGCTAAAGACAGTAACAAGACTAAAGCTGTAAGTTATGCGTTTGGAAATCTCTTTTCTATACCCTTGGATTTTGAGTTGTTAAAAGCGCATGCGCCATACTTTCAAGGAGCATTAAAAGACAGATTGTCATATGAACTAACTTTTAATGAATACAAACGGGTCATTGGATCTACAGACACTGATTCCAAGTACAGCATTTTCGACATCTCGTTAGAGTTTGACATTGTTAGCAACCCTAACTTAGCAAGGCTGATTGAGCAACAATATCAGTCACAATTAGCAATACATTACGAAAGAGTGATTCATCATTCAAAATATCCTAAAAGCAGGGCAGACACTATATGGAATTTTAGTTTTAGCGCCACAGCAAGATCCCTTAAAGGTATTTTATTGCTGTGTGAAGATGAAGAACCATACCAAAGACAAAGTGAAAAGTTTATCAATCCTAAAATAACGAAAGTGCAATGTTCAATTGAGGGGAGCCCTAACCAAGTCTACGGTAGTGGGCTTAAACCTTATCAGCATTTTGACGAAATAAGAAAATATTTTGGAGGCGGGAGGGGTAGAAATCCAACAGTAGACCTTGTGTCTAAAGATCTACACCTTCACAGTGTTAGACTTGATGATTATTTAACAACGAAATACGGTTTATGGATTGACCTAAGGTCGACAGAGGATAATCAGTTGCATGGAAGTGGGAGAACTGTTAAAGACGGAATAACCATTCAAATTGATAAAGAAAAAGAGAGTGATAAAACACTTAATGTATATTTGTTTTTAATATATGATGCGCAGCTGAATATTAAAGATAACAGATTAAAAGATATCCAATACTAAATTATTTTTATTTTTAAAAAAGCATGTCTGTTCAGGTTTATCCAAAAGTGCCCAAAGAAGAGAACTCTGTTGCTGTAGACATAAAAACTTTCAGATTAACAAACATAACACAAATGCAAACCAAACTAGAGCAGGACCTTTCAAAATACAGTAAAACCAAACGAAGGTATTCTGCTGTCTTTAATGCTGTTACATATGTTAATACTGGAGCATCGATCACTAGTGCTCTATCAGCAGGAACAAGTGTAGGTCTCTTAGCAACAGGCGTAGGTGCACCGGCAGCTTTACCTCTAGGCGGTTTGTCTTTAACTCTTGGCCTGTGTTCATTGGCTGTAAGTGCTGTCAGCAAAAAAATAAAAGCTAAACTCCAAAAGCACACAGCTATGGTTCAACTAATAACAGCTAAACTTAGTTCCTTCAAACTGACAATAAATAAAGCACTTGCTGACTCGAACATCACGGATGAAGAATTTAGTCACCTACAGGCTGATTTTGAGGACTACAAAAGACAAAAGTTTGATCTTCAAAGAAAGGCAAGGGCAACTTTTTCTCAACAACCAGACACCGATCAGATAAAAAAAGAATGCTTAAAAAAAGTAAACAAAACATAAAACTCTGTTCTAAACAGCTCACATTAACAACACGTTTATACTTTAGTTTACGAGTCCAAGCACAAAAAGACCGTTGATATTGATTCTGATTAAGTATTTTTTTTATTTAAATAAATATGTTGAGTTAGAAAAGAAACTCAGCATGGATAAGATATATGACAGTTTTGACTCTTGGTTAGATGCAATG